>JANTNU010000004.1:32777865-32788525 GCA_024752395.1 Erythroxylum havanense | reverse complement strand
ATATTCTTAATTTTTTAACGTTAAAAAATTGTAATTTTTCAGATTTTCTTTTTAATTAATTAAAATCAGTTCAAACTATTTTTTAATTTTGAAATTTTTCAGAATTTTTTTAATTAATTAAAATTAGTTCAAACTATTTTTTATTTTTATTTTCTTTAAAATATAAAATATAAAGAAAATTCCCTATCTTTTATCTTATTTCTCGTCATCATTATTGTCATCGTCATACCCAGTCCGAAGTCCCGTAATAAATTAGGATATGGGGAGATCTAATAGTACACAACATTATCCTTACATAATACATATGTTGTTTTCCGCAAACTCACACGCAGATGTAATAAGAAAATAATGATACAAGTTAACAAAAAAAAAAAAGTAAAAACTGATATGCAGAATATTTAAGTAAATAGAATTACAATACAAGACAAATAAGGACATACCCGATGGTTTAGTAGCATTGGTATTTGATACAGTATATATTTTTTAAAATAAAAATGACAACAAATAAAAATTAATGTTTTAAAAATAAAACCCGAAATTAAATCGATAAGATAAGAGATTTAAAGTTTAAAAGGTTCAATCATTTCAATCATTATTAAACAGTCATAAAACTAATTAAAACTAATTAAAATTAAAGAATTTTAAATATAATTGAAAGAGATTGTATTTACTTACCAAAAAAATTAAAGATTAATTGAAAAATATTATTAAATAAAATTAATTGATTTATTTTAGTTTATAATAACTTGTTAATTTACAAAAATTGATCGATTAATTAATAAATTAATCAGTTTCTAACAATAAAAGTTTTTTTGAAACAGAATAATCCACAACCGCTATCCTTTAGATACGTACTGGATAAACTTTCGGATTGATACAATGACCTACAATTCATATCAATCGGGCACTCTGCACTAGATAAGTCCTGTACGATAGGCTATAGAGTGTAGTTAGGAGGATTTGAACACATGATTTTTTAACCTCATACCTCTCACTCCACCAACTCGACCACCCCTTAAAGTACACAAAAGTTATTAATGTAAATCAAACAAAAATTTGAAAACCAAACCAA
Source organism: Erythroxylum havanense (assembly GCA_024752395.1). Taxonomy (NCBI): domain Eukaryota; kingdom Viridiplantae; phylum Streptophyta; class Magnoliopsida; order Malpighiales; family Erythroxylaceae; genus Erythroxylum; species Erythroxylum havanense. The sequence goes on along the minus strand of JANTNU010000004.1, from coordinate 32,787,453 downwards.
ACGAATCAAAAGTTTTACAATTGAGCCTACATAACCGATTGATTTTTTTTAATCATTGATAAAAATCATTATTTATTATTGAAATTAAGGAAGATAATGGCTTTAAAAAGGCTATGTTTATAAAACACTCTCAATAAGTGAAAATAGAAAGAATACATATTAACACTATTAAATTATTAATAAATTAAGAGAAAGGTGAAATCAATGAGCTGAAAGTTCATTGTCAAGTAGATGAAGTCAATCCATCTTACCTAATTAAAAGTTCAAATATGTTGGATAATAAATTAAATTATAAATATTTTTATCACATATTCATATCATATTATTTAGTTTGCATTTTACCAATTGAATATAAATTGCACTAATTTAGATTAATTATTTAATGTACCGCAAAATTTCAATTTGTGTCATTTATATAAAATAAAAATTCATAGATTAAGAGATATTAAAAAGTAAAATAATTAATAAATCTTTTGATTTTTAATATTTATTATAAACTCAGGCCTAGAAAATAGATTCAAACATGGTCCGGCCCAGTCCAATACCAGCTCCAACTGTTGCTAAAGTTATGATAGTTCACGGTAACACTAAACGCACTAGACAGTCTAGACTACAGAATATGACAACATTAGATAAAATCCAATGTAATACTGAGAAGGGTAATGCAAGGAAATTACAAAAAATTACCATCTTTCAGATGAGAAACAAAATACCAAAATTCAAGAAATTTCTAAGGCTACAAAGATTGCAGAGCCAGAGATTACCAAATGCTAACATAATACACGACAATCAGACAACATCAAACCTATCCAAGGTTTTTTCTAGTCCCTCCTACTCTTTTTCCTGTGTCTGTCATCCCTCTCATTTCTCCTGTTCCGCTTGCGGCGCCTATCATCTTCGTCAGAAGTTGATGATTCAGTCTCAGATTCTGAGACACTTGAGTCTGAATCCGATGAGCCGGAACTTCCAGATTCGACAGCTTTCTGTTGTTGCATGATAAGCCGAGGCATATTCTTCAAATACTCACGCAGATTTTCAGTGATACCACCAAGTCCAATGGATGTGAAGAAATTGATGGCAAACCGCGTGTTCTTGGGATTGTCCTTGGGGAATATGGACTCAAAAGAATCAAGCATGGAAGGATCGTTAAGTCTCTCGTTCAGCAAGCGAATGCCTAAATGTTCTGACAATTCCTATACGATACAATTAAAATGTCAAGAACAGTTCACAAAGAAATCATAACAATAAGATATTGGGGCAAATCCTGAACACAACAAGATTGTAACCATTAACCAAGGTGGTCGCAGACCAAACTCATGTCGTCATTCGATGACAGAAAAGACCATATCGAATGATGCATTGAGAAAATAAACATGCTGGTCTACATAGATAAACTCAAAACAAATAACCAGAAAGACAATCAAGGTGGTCACAGACCAAACTCGTTTCCCAATTCGACGACAGAAAAATCAATGTTAAAACACAATGTGCAGTGTACAGATGTAGAAAATAAAAATGCTGATCTAAATAAGTAAGCTTGAGACAAGTAAACAGAAAGCAGTAAGTTGACATATTCAGTTACCTGAAAGAGAATCTTAATAAATATACGAGAAGAAGAGGTGGTATCCTCTTCAGTTAGGCGTATATAAGCTAAGACATGCCAAGGAAGGGCGTCTGTCCCAAGTAAATGGGCAAAAAATTTTGCCACATTCCGCAACTTATTTGTTTCAAGACGGTGAATCATAGAATACTGCTGCACAAAGCATTTCTCGAAGTTCTCCTGGTAGACTTTGTTGATCATGCAAAACCGCTGGCCCAAAAGACCGTAATACCGCAGGTAAGTTCTTTCCTGGCTGCAGCACTCCAACAGCATAACACACAACTCCATCTGCATTAGTGCAAATGAAGAAAATTCAGGTCCAGTGAGTGTCAAGGAGAGTCCAAACATCTAAAAATCTCAAAGACAAATCTTATATGCCAGCGTGTAAAGTTCAAATACAAAGAATGCTAAACCGAGGATAAAATGGTAGGCTGATACCTCACAGGAAGTTGAAGCAGTCTGTGCATTATAAATATGAAATGGAAATTCAAGGACAAGATGCAAGTATGTAGAGTAGCAATAAATGCCTGGACCAAAATAAACAGTTATCAAAGGAAACCTACTTAATTATACTAATTAAAAGAAGAATAATTATCTATATCAAAACCAGTGATTAACAAAGTGGCAAATTGCATTGTTATAGGGTAAAATGAACTATGTGTAAACTCAGGATTCAATAATTACAGGAAGCGCATACTATTATTTTGAAATCAAAATGGTTATCAATAAGAACAGACTATGGCATAAACTAATAAATAACAGTTTAAAAGTGGTAGAAGTGCACAGTTTTTTTATTACCTCTTGCCCTGCCTCTAGTTTAATTTTCAATAATTTGTGGCCAGCCTCCTCAAAGTCTACGCTGGACATTATGGTTAGATAGATTGTCCTTCTAAGGTTCACTAGATTGGTCTCTGTCTCATCTTTTATTTCCATTGCCTGTTCATCCTCTTCCTCGGATTCTTCATCTTCATCGTCATCACTATCTTCATCACCAGAGGCAGAACCTTCTTCATCCTCAGACTCTTCTCCAAGAATACTTTTCTTCAATTCCTCATAGCGTTTCTCACTCTCAAGAAAATCTGGGTCCTTTTGGAAAATATCTGAAGAAGAAACATAAATAGCATTAAAATAGTCAAAAACAGCATACCAAACTGATGAAGGTGAGTGATAATTCTAAGAAATACCAAGTGTGATCTCTGGATCAATTTCATCTTGGAGGGATATCTCATGTGTCAACTGGTCTTCAGCTTCTACAAGGTCCAGTTCAGGACGAACTGCAGGATATCCCTGTAGATGTATAAATTCACAAGATGCCATCAAGGACTCAGATACAAGACAAAAGTACATAAAACAACATGCAAAATCATTGATAGGCAAGCAAAGTTGCACCTGAAATTTGGCTTTTCTTATAGCAAAAAGACCTTCAATTAAAAATTGTACGCGTTTATCAATCTCTCCTTCATGAAGGATTCCTCGAAATCGCTCAAAAGCTCCTGCAATGATCACTCCGCATATGATACATGTTTAAAAGTCTCTTTAACAAAAAAGTTATGGCATCTTCTCTATAACGGAATGCACTAAAGCAAAATCCATTTTCTACATAGTCATTAAAGATTGTAATAACTTATCCATTTCACCACCAACTGAGATGCTTCAGATTATGACATACAACACATTATCAAGCCATCAACGGAATGTATGATGACAGGCTGATTAGCAATCATGGTATTACTTGAGCCATGAACAACAGGGTTTCACAAGTTTTACAGAAACTTTCCATCCAGCCTAAGTCTTCAGAATAAACAGAGAAGAATGGATTCAAAGGGCGTTCATAATCACAATGAACGATGGATCTGATAGAGCTTCCTGATATCTTTTCCTAAAAACAGAAGACTTGATAAGAGATGGTTCTATGATGGAATCACTGTATCTAACATCATATCTATATATCTATAAAACCTTTTCTTGACAACTTCCAAGTTAGGAACCATCGCCTCATCATAACATTATCACAAATGAGAAAAAAAAAATCTTGATCCACAAGTTGAATTTTTTTTTTCCTTTTTTTACAAGATGAACCTAACTTATAGCCTAGTTACAAAGACATAATGAAGATGTACAACATAGAATATAATTAAAGAGCAGTTTACACATATAATTCCAGAAAGAATACACAAGGGGTGGCTGTGACATGCAAATACAAGTGTCAAATAAAAACTCACCATCCAAGCCTTTAGGTGACACATCCTGAAGTATTGAGCCACACTCTGTGACAAACCCCACAGCCACCTCAACACTGTCATCTGTGGGATTCTCCAGCAAAACAGCAAGGAGTTCGAGAGCAATGAGCTCATGAGCCACTTGCTGGTTCACAAGATGAGCTACGAATTTGACAGCAGCTAGCAATTGATGCTGTCCATCCACCAAAGACAAGCAAATACATAAATCAGAACAAGAATCTATACAAGTAAATTATAATTCTAATGCCAAACCTACTAACAATTGATGTCCATTCGAATAAAAATACATAAACTGAACCAGCAATTAACATAAGCTACAAGTAAATACCTTGTCATTTCGTTTATAGGCTCGCTTGAGTTGCAAAACTATCCTTCTCAGCAGGAGATCACCCACTTCAGGGAACCTGGTGTTTACAACAGCAACCAATGCTGCAAACACATCAGTGAAACCTGGAGATGCCATCTGAGATTTCATACAAGACCGGCAGAAAAGACCCCTCCCTCTGATCAGATTCTCAGAAAAGAGTTCTGGGATGATGTTCTTAATGTTCATGGCATTGACCTTGTTCACAAGCCCGTTAATACTCTTTCTAAGGGCATCCCACGTCAACCTCTGATACTCAACACTGCTCTTATCCTCTACTTCCCTCATCATTCGCGCCAATTTAAATGGTGGAATGTAAACTCCTCCACTCCTACCCAACTGCTCAGAACTCGGATTCGCCTCTTGCACAGCATCCTTTTTCGAGTCATCAAACCCTTTTCCACCAATCCCATCTTTCTCCTTCAAGCTTTTGCCATCCTCTTTCTGTTCATTCCTCTCCTTACCTCTTGAAGGCTTCAAATCACCATCATCTCTTCGACTCCTATGATCCCTGTCATCTCTATTCCTATCTCTCCGTTCCCTACTTCTGTGACCATCCTCAGTTTCATGACGTCTGTGCCTATTCTCAACATGGGTTCTCTCTCTCTCTCTGCCATCCCTATTACTCCTTCTCTTATCATCATCTGAACTCAAATTGGGCTCTCTAGTCCTATCTCTTTCACCAATTTCCCGCCTGCTCTCGCCATTTCGACGCTCCTCATACTTATCTCCATCCCTCCTGCTCCTCTCCCTATCGACTAACTCTCCTTCTTCGTCAGAACTCTCCTCGCGCCGCCTCCTTTCACCTCTATCCCTAACCTCACTGCCCTTTCCACGCCTCTTGGCACTGTTTCTTCTATCCCTATCCGAATCAGACGAACCGCTATGATCTTCACGATCTCTACCACGATTCAACCTCGAATCTCGTTTATTCTCGCGACCCTTTTCTCTCTGGTCGCTGCTGGATTCACTGCTATCTCTTCTTCTACCCATATCTATGATGTGCCAGAAAAGCCTAGGATTTCCGTGAACTAGAACTTCAACAAGTTCCAATCCAGCCCACCATGAAAACACATAGTCGCCGTGTACTTTACTATATGTACCCAGACGAAACGACGCAGCATTGGTCTTAATCTGCTCTGTAGTGTTTAGAATTCAAATTGTGACGATAATTGAATAAAATGATTATAAGAAATCGAATGAATTATGGATGGTAATGGGCCGGGCTATTGCCCCGGCCCAACACTCAATGTCAGCAGTCCAAAACATAGGTAAGTTCTTATTTAAACCCACTAGATTTGATTTAACCTTCTGATTTTAAGCTTACATATTAAAGATTTTATTTTATTATATTATATTAAAAATTCCATCATTGTTAGATCAATCCATATAATTGAGTGAAGAATGATCCAATAATATCAATAAACATGCAGAAATATCTATAATACCGAAATTTAATCAGATATAATTTGAAAGATTTTGTAGGTTTATTATTCGAGGTTAACAAAAGGGCTTTATAAGTTTCAAAAAATTGAAGATATAGATCAAGAAACAAAATTTCAATTATTTGTAAAAACATATCAATTAATAGAACCGTTGATAAAAGAAAATGATATTGTATATGAACCGTGTACCTATTATTTAAATTTTTTGTTTTATAATGCCAAATAGCATGGAGAATTGGATAGTCCTTTGCAACTTGTCAATATAGTGAACCTTGTGATGTTGTGATTATTTGTTTTATAATAGCTAATTTGGACCAAACATAATCTACATTAATTCTTATTTAATTAAATTTCTATTAAAAAAAGAATTAGAGAGGTTAAAGTAAGAGTTCTACTAATAGCTATTTAGTTAACCTTTTAACTAAATGAATAATCGGAGTATTCGTGAGAAAATATTTACTTTTATTTTTTTTGAAGATGATTTCTACTAACACTTAAATTTGTTGATATTTCTACTAACACTTAAATTTGTTTATATTTTGTCTCAAAGTCTTATTGTAGCTCTTATAACAATAATCTATTTTATTTTCTATGAAACTTAAATCTTGTTTAGTAAATAACTGATAAATTATTTTTGACAAATAAAAAGTATTTAATTATTTGATCATATCTTATCAATAACATTTAATTATTTAATTATGTTAAATCATTGATAAGTATGTTTTAATCTGTCATCTTTTATTAATATACAAAAAAATAGAAGTTAAAATTACAATAATTTTTTTATTATTAATATTATTATATCTATTAGAATTATAAATTTAGTTTTTTATAAAATCAAAATTTTAATTTTTATAAAAATATTAAAATAGAATATTCACGTCTATATAAACGGTTTAAATCATGTTTTAATTTTTTGAGTCATGCTTTCGTAATATTACGAACATAAATAGATTATTATAAAAAAATTAATTTTATCAAATATTTTTAAATAAAGAGAATCTTTAGGATCATAATTTTTAATAAAATCAATCAAAGTTGGGCCGAAAAAATATGAACCCTACGTACTGGCCCCTACCAAAACGATAGCTTTGACAACCGACTTCCTATTTCGGACAAAAAAAAAGAAAAAAAAAACCTATTGTCAATACAATTTACTAAATTTGGAAATTGTTATTCTTTCAACCTCAACTGTTCATTGCATCACACCAAACAATACAACATTCTAAAGTCCAAAACCATTTATTTTACATCACATGCTCAAAATTTGCTAACCAGAACGGCTTCTCCCAAAACATGTCCCTCGATTGCCTCCAGCAGCTTTTCCTTCGTAACCTATAAGCCATAACCAGGAACGTAAAACATCGTGAAACGAATCATTACTCACGAACCCAATCATAACATTCTCGTACCTTGTTCCCAAGCTGCAGTTCATCGTCCAAAGCATAGAGCTTGAACTCGAACCTATGTCCGTGAGATGGCAACTTTGGACCCCGCCAACCAGGAACCTTCTCATCATTATTTCCTTCCTTAATGCCTCCATACTCACCACCCATGTCCTCTCCTTTTCCAGAGAACCCTTCGGGTAGACCCTTCAAGGTAGGTGGTATGTTGGTCACAACCCAAATGGTCCATGGAACGATCGGACCATCAGGGTCCGGTGCATCAATGTCCTGAACCACGAGAGCCAGGCTCTTGGTTCCTTCGGGCACGTGGTACCATTCCAGTGGGGGAGAGAGGTTCTTTTTTGCACCTTGACCCTCATCCGTGAACTTTCTTGGTAACCTTCCTTCGTGGTTTATCGCAGGGGACACCAACCTGAACTCATCCGCCATCGTTATGACCTTGAAGCTTCTTTTATCCTTTTGGATTTGCTAAAACGGACATTGTCTAACTATATAAGGAAGGCGTTTGCGAGATGTATGGGTCGTGTACACGTGGCCAAAGAAGCTTCTTGTTGTCGAGAGAAGAAGAAAGGAAAAGAGTCATCTGGAGACACGTTGAACAACACGTGGTACATGTTAGAGTGTTCTAGTCCTCCATGACCTGTATATTTCATGTTCTGACTGAGGAGACGAACAAATTCCGATTAGACGTAAATGTCACTGAACCGGATTGGGTTTTGAGTCGGGCGGCTCAAAACTTGGTCATTTAATATGGTCAGAGATTATAGTTCTGTTCGTTGCGGGCCTTCGGTCAGATTCTCTACAATGGAGCTGAGCCCGAGCTTCTAACACCATGAACTAACCTAGCTATAGCATCAATCAATAAATGAGTTATTCTTTTATATACAAATTATAGTTATTATTCTTTTTAATATGAATTAAAGAAAAATGTGTTAAAATTTTAAATAAATCTAAATTGAGTAGTAGAATTAATTTAGATAATTACTAAAAAATAATATTTAAATGAAATTAAAAAAATTTAAAATTATCCAAAAAAAGAATAGATTTTGTTTCTTCTTGATAATAATTTTGTATGCATAATTGGAATTCGACTGGTGCTTGTTTGGAATCTACTTTTCTCCATTAACAAAATCCTTTTTAAAATAATTGTTTGGTTTTATTTCTTTAATAGATATAGTTTTTTTGGCAATCAAAAAATAGTTTTTTAAGAAATCTAAAGTTAAAGTTTTTCAAAGAAATATTTTTAGATAAAATTTTCAGATTAATTAATAAGCCTATTTTTTAGTCCTTTTTATCTTTATGTTTTAGAAAAAAATTTTACAATACTCATAAACTCCTCTTTTCGTTATTATGTATTTAACTATTTACTAAACTTGAATATTTATTTTGAAATTTATATATTATTATTTGACTTTTTATATGCTTTAATATTTATTTTAGATATTAGTTTACTTATGTTATAACCTGTATAAAATATTTGATTAGATATATTTTAATTTATGTTTAGTATGATTTAAAAATATATAATAATTAATATAGTGCATTACATATTATTTATTATATTTTAAATAATATTTATATACATAAATATTTTTATTATAAAATAAAATATGTTTAAAATTAGAAGTACTTTTTTAATATCGCCAGATAATCTACTTGATAAAGCTTTTTTTTAATTCTTTTTTAAATAAAATTGATAGCTAAATAATTAACTAATTTTTATTAACAAAATCTATAAAAAAAATATAATTGCAAGTTTGCAACCAAACAAACAGAGGCTTACAATCCGACATTTTGCTTATTTATAGCGTCATCGAATGTGGGAAGAAGGAAACAAAACAAAGCACACAGATTGTTTGGCACTGTTTCCTGTTACTCAAAAAACTGCAACAAACAGTTAACGTTCATTCACCAAAAGGAGTTAACAAACCACCAGTCCACGCCATGTCTGTCTCTATAACAACAGAACAGAAAAAAGAAGAAAGAACACCATCCACGAACAGTATCCTACCTATGTTTCCAGCCCCAACTCGTGGGGACCTGACCTGAAGCTTTACGTCTGAAATCCCCATTTTTCCAAAAAAACCCACCAACTCCCATCCCAACATCATAGTTTCAGATTTCTTTTTTGTCTTCTTTTCATGATAGTAATCTCTTCAGGTCAAAAGCTGTAATGACTAATGAAGTCTTCTGTTGCTATCGAGGAGATAATTATAAAGTGCTAATTTCTTTTGTTAATTTTAATAAAATTTAATTACTTAAATTACTAATATAATCTATAAAAAATATAAAAATCAATATTCAAAAATTGCTAATATTTTTATAATATTTTAATATCAAATATGTTAAGTGATCGTTTTATTATAATAACTTAAGCTGATGTATGAGGTCAACTTAATTGGTTTTATATATTCACTAATACACCCTTTCTAGTGAAAGTCCTTTGAACTTGAAACTTACACAGACTCATTCTATTTTGTGCTGGGTAGGATTTGAACTCAAGACTACTTTATCACAAAAGCTCTGGTACCAT
>JANTNU010000004.1:32637318-32651738 GCA_024752395.1 Erythroxylum havanense | reverse complement strand
GTATTATAAGAATTATGTGTAAAACATAAGGATAAAAAAGATTAAAAATAAGCTCAATTGATTTGAAAAATCTATCTGAAATAATATTTTTTTGAGAAGTTCCAAATTTGAACATCTTAAAAAACTATATTTTGACTGTCAAAAAAGTCATATATATTAAAAAAATATTTTTTAATTTTATAGTCAAATATTTATTTTTTTTAAAAAAATTTTGTGGTGGAAAAAAGTATTTATTAATTTTTAAAAAGAAGATTCAAAAAGGCACCAAAACAAAATTATTAAAGAAGTTCGTTTTTATTTTATAATCAAATATTTATTTCTTTAAAAAAATTTTGCGACGAAAAAGAGTGATTGTTGATTTTTAGGCACTGCATTGTTTATTAGGAGGGGCAATGGGAAAATGAAGTGACCGTAAAACGTTTTTGGATTACAGTTTAGGCCTATAAATATCTGAAGAAAACGCACCTGAATCGAGTAAAGTAGGAACAGAGCTCTCTCAGCTCTCGATTTAAGCTGTGTAGTAAAAGGCAGGTGGCTCTTTGTTTCTTCCTGTAGAGAGCTCAGTGATACTCTGTTGAGAGAGTGAGATTTGAGGAGAGATAAGTGATGGACACGTACTCGTTGCATCTTGCTATGGCGGCTCTGGTCGGAGCTTCGCTGGTGGCTGTTTCGGCGTATTATATGCACCGGAAAACCCTAACGCAGCTTCTAGAATTTGCTAAGACAGTGGAGAGAGAGAGGGAGAGGGAGGAGAACTCCGACGATGACTCGCCGACACCGCAGCATTTGAAGAAGCGGAGGAGTCATGGCGGGGGTCGGAAAAAGGGGAACGGTTACTATCGGCGCAGCGCGGCGTCTCTCCCCGACGTGGCCACCATTTCAGGCGGAGGGATTGATGGAGAGGAGAAGTGTAACGGCCCGTTGTACGTCGACGGTATTCCGCCTGGGTTGCCGAGGTTGCACATTCTGCCCGAAGGTATGATCGTTTTGGACTTTTCTCCGGAATGATAAAACCCGGCTTGAAATTGACGGCCTTGATGTTTGTGTTCGAATAATGTGGTCAAATAGCTGCGTATGAATTAATTGATTTGAGAATTGTTGATCGCTCAGTGACGTAGTCAAATTAGCTGAATGCAGAGAAATGCTTTCAGGAATAACACTAATAGCGAATATATGACATGTGCTTGAGTTTTTATGCATATGGTTCTTGTCGCTAGTGCTTGTCGATATAATGGCTGTGACAACGGAGGACTGGAAGTTCTGTGCCAGCTTAAACTTCATGGGTTTTTCATGATTCTGGCGATCTGCTATTCGATATAAGTCATGCGCAAATCGCTGGATGGAAAATTCAATCGAATTTTGAAATATGTGTAAGTTTAAGTATATGATGAGGAGCGGCAGACATATTGGACTCTTGGCATGAATTGTACTTGTTAACTGATTAAACTTGTTTGTCGTAATTACTGCCATCTTCCGCTTCTCTTTTTTCATTTCTTTTGAGGGGACAAGAAGATCTCTAAAGGGTTGCAATGTTAGGAAGAAAGGAAAAACAATGATTATACGCTCCAAAACTAAGCAAAGCAACCCTATCTTATATTTGGAAGAGAGGACATATGGTCTAACTTTTCCGTTTAAGATTGCAAGAACTAAAAACTGAAGGTACAGGTGTAACAAAAGTTATATAAGAATCCTTAGTTAGCGACTAACTGAATATTTTGGATTGTTTCTTTCCGTAACAAATACAAGAGTTCTACTTTTTCTTTTTTAGTTAATTATACTTTGCTTTAAATTTCCCGATTGCTCCTGTCTGTCCTTTTAAACAAATTGGTTCTCCAATGCTTTTCTTGCAGAGAACAGCTCTAAATTTTTAATTTTGGTTGTTTATATAATAATTACATTTTACCGCTTTGGTGGTTGCTTTTGATTACATCAAACATTTGTTTGCAGAGAAATCTGCTGCCCATACCAAGAGAGGTGGAAATCTTATTAGACCAACTTCTCCAAAGTCTCCTGTCGCCAGTGCTAGTGCCTTTGAGAGTGTTGAAGGATCAGATGAAGAAGACAATATGACTGACAATGCTAAACTAGAGACATCATATCTTCATACCAATGGAAATGTTGTAAGTTTATGTGCCTTTATCTTGATGTCAGTACTCAATTTGGCAAAGAGTTGTTTAGTGTAAAAATTTATGCTGCAATTTTTGAGGACGTATGGGATTCCCTTTTGGCTTGGAATATCTAGGCTCTGGAGCATATTAACACCAATGGAGAACAAATATCCATAACTGCTTCAAGTATGATTCGCTCCCACAGTGTCTCTGGTGATCTTCATGGTGTTCAACCTGATCCAATCGCAGCTGATATTCTGCGGAAAGAACCTGAGCAGGAGACATTTGCTCGACTTAAAGTTACCCCTAATGGTATTTATCGCTTCCATCTCTGTTTGGTACACCCTCTTCTGTCAAAAGTTTGTAAGGGTGTGTACTTCAAAGGCAAAGCTGGATTAATCCATTTGAATATTTTTATTTTTTTAGTAGACACATTTAACCAATGTGATTATTAAATAGGTGGAAAATAACAAATTTAAGCAACAAACGGTAATTATATTTAGAGGGAAACATAAAGTTTTATTGTTTTTTTAAGCGAATAGTCTTTAATGTGTCAGTACATACACTTCTAGATTTCATTCTCCATTTTCTCAAAACTTTTTTTTCCCCAATCAATAGCAGCCTTATTATTTCTATTTAAAGTGCTCAATTTTTAATGTTTGATTCTGATGCTGAATTTGACATTAAAATTTTCTTGCATTTTTCTGTTTTGGTATAATTTTGTACCAGAGGTGCCATCACCCGACGAAGCAGAGGTTTATATAGTTCTTCAAGAATGCCTTGAATTGAGGAAGAGGTACCTGTTTAGGGAAGCCAACGCTCCATGGGAGAAAGAAGTCATTTCTGACCCTAGCACACCCAAACCAAATCCAGCACCATTTGCTTTTACACCTGAGGGAAAGTCTGATGTGAGTTGTTCATCTTATTGATTCTGTTATTTATGTACTCATTGGTATCATGTCTTGTTTTTACCTTTCATTTTCCATTTCTTCTTCAGCATTATTTTGAGATGCAAGATGGGGTCATTCATGTCTACCCAATTAAAGACTGTAAGCCACTCAGTCACCTTGTTTTTTTCATGTTTGAATGTTACTCCAAAGTTATTTTATGTTTGCATTTTCTTATTCGGCCTTGTTTTCTAGCCAAGGAAGAGCTTTTTCCTGTTGCTGACGCAACAACCTTCTTCACCGATTTGCATCACATACTTCGAGTTATTGCGGTTGGGAACATCAGAACATTGTGCCATCATCGCCTGAATCTTTTGGAACAAGTAAGAACTTTCCTTGACAATTCAAACTTACTACGTGGCAATTTAGTTTCTTACAAGCAACAGTCTTTGAAATCATGGTTTCTTGGAAACTTTCAGAAATTCAACCTTCATTTGATGCTTAATGCTGATAGAGAGTTCCTTGCCCAGAAAAGTGCTCCGCATCGTGACTTTTATAATGTCAGAAAAGTTGATACGCATGTTCATCACTCTGCATGCATGAATCAGAAACATCTTTTGAGATTTATTAAGTCGAAATTGAGGAAAGAGCCTGATGAGGTATGTGATGGTTTTCACGCTCATGCCCATTGCCAAGTGTTTTTCCTTTTCCATTTTCTTCTGCAGCTATTCTTTTCTTTTATTTGGTCCCCTGGGAGGGTGGGTGTTTGATTGTGGCGATAGGATGCTATTCCCCTTTTGATTCTTCTCAGGGAATATAGCTGACAAAGCAAATTCACTACCATTCTTATTTCTCATAGAAAAATGTTTGTGCATGTGAGCAGAAACGAACCTATACTAAAATGTTTTGTTCTTGCAAATTATTCATGGTTTATTTGCTAATGTTTTTAAATGTTATGGAATGACTTTCAGGTTGTCATATTTCGAGATGGAACATACTTGACTTTGAAAGAAGTGTTTGAAAGCCTGGATTTGACTGGGTATATGATTTTGATATTGCTATTTTCTTTAATTATTTGAAAAGCAGATATATTCAAATTGACTGTTGCTTAAACAGGTATGATCTTAATGTTGACCTTTTGGACGTTCATGCGGACAAGAGCACTTTCCATCGCTTTGATAAGTTCAACCTTAAATACAATCCTTGTGGACAAAGTAGGCTCAGGGAAATTTTCCTTAAGCAGGATAATCTTATCCAAGGTAAGTTTTATTTTATTTTACTTCTACTTGCATGTGTTTTTCTTCTTTCTGTTTCCATTTGGTTTGGGAGTGTGTGTGGAGGACGAGGGAAGGAGGGGATTGTGAGAGAGGGTTAAGAAGTTCCAACCCTTCTATGGTGATCTTCATTTGCAATTTTCAATTTTCCCAATACTGGGGTTTCAGTTCTTTCTCTATTTATCCTTTCCGGCTAAGTTGTTGAGAATTGTTTCTAGACTGAATCCTGCTTCTCTTTCTTTTCTATACCGCTAGTTGGCCCATGGTAATTATCCTCTAGTGCTGAATTACTTTTTAACTTTGAACTTATTTTAAATAGCTACTTATATGGTTTGCTTCACCTCTCCTATTATGTAAACTTGGTTCTTGGTGGGCAGGTCGTTTTCTTGGTGAGCTAACAAAACAAGTGTTTTCTGATCTTGCTGCCAGTAAATATCAGGTGCTGCCTTTTTCTTCTTAGTCTTTGTAGATGAACTTGGCTACATGGTAACAGAATGCTGTATTGCAACTCTTTGGGTACCTTGATTATAGAACCCTGGGTTGATTGTGTTTTCTTGCTGACGGAGTTAACTAATTTTCTATTCATGATAGTCCAGTTTAATGTGGGTTCAGATCAGCTAACTGGCCTGGGGAGTAGGGAAAAAGACATTTAAGATTCGAGAATTTGAATTAGTGGATTAATGGGTTGTATATTATTGTTGCCCATGTATTGTTGAACTGTTGGAGGCTACAAAATGCTTATTATACAACTCAACTCTTAGTTGGGACAATATGCATAATCCTTGATTATAAGGTGGTCATCTTTTTTGTTGTGGCGCTAACCACGGGGCCTTTTTCATGTATTTAAAATTAGTATGGTGGATATCCTTTTTTCTGAATCAACATAGAGGTCCTAGCTTCGCATTCATATGAACATTTTCCATAGTCCTCATAGAAAAGTTTTACAATGGATTATTTATGTTGGGCACATTCAAATGCAGATGGCAGAATACCGCTTATCAATATATGGTAGGAAGCAAAGTGAATGGGATCAACTAGCTAGCTGGATAGTGAATAACGAATTGTACAGTGAAAATGTTGTTTGGTTAATTCAGGTACGACAGCAATTCTGCTTCAAGCTCTATTGGAATTTATTACGTAATCATATGTGGAATCGTATATTATGTTCTCTATGTTTGTGTGGCCATGTGTATACATATATAATTGTGTTGGCATGTCTATATTTCTAACATATGCTATTATTATTATTGTTTTGTACTTTTTATGATGTGAAGAGATCTAAGATTTTTATCATGTGTGCTCTCTTAATTACTGCTAGTGAATTTCAGTTTTAGCTCAAAGGAATTTTCAAAACATAAATTCTATTCTATTTCATTTCTTGGTCATAATGTTTAATTCTTATTCCCTGTTGAACATATATAAACACTCTATTCCACATAGATGTTACTGAATGTGAAGTCAGTAAGGAACTTCATAGCTGATCATCATGTATATATGTATTTTATTATTTCAGATTCCAAGATTGTATAATATATACAAGGAGATGGGGATCGTGACATCATTTCAGAATATTCTTGACAATATCTTCATCCCTCTTTTTGAGGTTACTGTGGATCCAGATTCACATCCTCAGTTGCATGTCTTCTTGAAACAGGTTTGCCTATTTCTTCTTTGCTCATAGGGATCTAGCTTTTGTTTCTCCATCTCAGTGCCCTGTAAGATGATGTCTTTAAGCTGAATGTGGAGAACTAGCCTAATTTATGAGATTTAACTGATTAAGGAGATCAAGAAGCCTGCAAAAGTTTCATACTGTTCTCGCCTGACTTGATGACAAGGTTCCCCAAGTTTATGAATTGATTAACCCAGGCATGGGGCAACATATGAGAAGTAAATCTAGTCGTCTAATTCTTAAAGCAAGTTATGTTGTGTATTTTAGTTTCAGGACTCTTAAAACAGTCCACTCCTGCTTCTCTTTTCCTGCTTCTTCCCTTGTTATTGAAGAAATTTTTTTTAGGTTCCTTGGTGCTTCTGATTAATTGACGCTTCTGTACATGGTTGCCTGATCCTTTATTTGTTTGATAATCAGGTTGTTGGCCTGGATTTGGTTGATGATGAAAGCAAGCCTGAACGACGCCCCACAAAGCACATGCCTACACCAGCACAATGGACTAATGTGTTTAACCCTGCCTTTTCATATTATGCGTATTACTGCTATGCCAATCTCTACACACTGAATAAGGTCTGTAGTTTCCATTTCAAGAATAGTTACCCCATTCTGTAAGTTGTGTTTTGAGATGCTCTATTGCATTCTCTTATATATTTGGTTTTTCTATGAAGTTTGAACACATTGTGTCATTTACTCATGTTGCCATTCACGTTAAACGAGTATTCATATTCCAGTTTGTGGTTTTGATGTAGTAAGCAAAGACTTCTTTCATATTAGATACAGTATCACATGGGTTTATGAGTGTGGCTTTGTAGCTCTTGTCTTAAATATGAACTTTTTTTTTCCTTGAATTGTTGGTCAATGGGGTGATTACTGCTTGCCGGTGGCTGATACTGGATATTTCTATTGCTTACGTTTGACAATCTTGCTTTTCAGCTACGAGAGTCAAAGGGCATGACAACCATAAAGTTTCGTCCACATTCTGGAGAGGTACTCTGAGTTTGTTCTACTTCATGCAAGTTTTTGTTTTTCTGGCTGCCTAACTTTTGATTTTCAGGCGGGTGATATTGACCACCTTGCTGCAACTTTTCTCATGGCTCATAACATTGCACATGGGATCAATTTGAGAAAATCACCAGTACTTCAGTATTTGTACTATTTGGCCCAGGTGAAGAAAGTTCACTTTCCAGTCTCATCGTTGACACTTATTGATTCGAATACTGAGTGGTATCTTGTTGTCTTTGGTACCAATGTTCTTTGTATCAGATTGGTTTGGCCATGTCACCTCTGAGCAACAATTCCTTGTTTTTGGACTATCATCGGAACCCTTTCCCTATGTTTTTTTTGCGGGGACTCAATGTTTCCCTTTCTACAGATGACCCACTTCAAATCCACCTTACAAAAGAACCTCTGGTTGAAGAATACAGCATAGCTGCTTCAGTGAGCTCCGTTATCTACCTGAAACTAAATATTCCCAATGTTCTTAACTTCCAACTTACGCTGGCCTTTCTTTAACAGGTGTGGAAGTTGAGTTCCTGTGATCTATCTGAGATTGCTCGGAATTCAGTCTATCAATCAGGTTTCTCACATGCTTTAAAGGTTTGTTCATTAGTTCCTCTCAGATAAAGGATGTAGAATTTTCCAAATACAAAGAGTTATTTTCTGGATACTTAAATCTTCTTTTTTTGTATGTGCACTTGAATTCCATGTTGCAGTCTCATTGGATCGGAAAACAGTACTACAAGAGAGGTCCAGATGGAAATGATATTCATAAAACAAATGTTCCTCACATACGGTTGGAATTTCGTGACACAGTAAGGGCCTGATTTCTGACAATCTGTTGAATACCTTAATTAGAGAGCTTCCAATTAGATCAATTGAAAATTTGTGAATTGGTTTTTCATTGATACCTCCTCCAAGAATATCATGAGTTATTTGCATAGGTAATATTTAGAGAATTTGATCATATCAGAGACTGATATATCTGTACACTTTTTATATATGTACTCATTGCATGCACCGCTCCAGCGTTTTTTTCACCCTTTTCTTTTCGTGGTTCTCCTCACTATCTTCACTGTACTATGCTGCGACTTCATGTTAACTTACAAGATTTACCGTGGTGTAAGGCAGTGACTCACAGTCGTTAATTGGAACTCATTCTATTATTATATTGCTCTTTCTAATGATATCAACAACTAAGCAATGAGAACGTGTTTTCTTGTAGATCTGGAGAGATGAGATGCAGCAAGTTTATCTCGGCAAGGCCATCATCCCTGATGTGGTGGACTAGTAACAATCCTATGCAGTTTGCAATATTAGTATAAAGGTACTACCATTTCCCACTTCCTTGACTCCTTTTTCTTAGACCTGAAGTTGATGGAGCAGGTTTCTTCTAATTGGCGGTAAACATTTTTTTCGGGTGTATAGATGAGAGAGGTTGTATAGTTCTGCAATTCAAACCGAGAACTGAGCGTAAGCACGCAATCAACCTCTCCCGAAACTTGCAACATGCCGGGTGGAGTCGGGAGTGTAAACCTCATAGCTATAGCACAGCCGTTAAAAAGCCACCCTACTGCAGAAGCTATAGCCCAGTTAGGGTTGATGCAATACATAAAGAGTGAAGTTTTATCAAGTGGCCCTTTATCAAGACGCACAGGGCTATGTAAGAGTATGTTCTTCCTTTTCTGTCTACTTTTTTTCTGATGAATGTTTCATCAAATTTTGACAAGCACCGTGAATCCGGAATTCCCTGATTGTCTAGTTTCTTGAATTATATCTGGGAATATGTTCCTTACACAAGACAATACATTACTTGGATGTAACAGATTCCTATAAACATAGAACTACGATTTTCGTCTATAAATAATTTTGCAGTTAAGGTATAAAACTCATGTTTGATCCCATTAGATGGGTCTGAGCAAGGTCTGTATGTGTATAAATCACTAATGTCACTGTTGGTGTTGCTCAATACACACATTTTCCTTCTCCCAGCTCGAGTGACGGAGAACAAATATTGGAAAAGAAGCATTTTCAATAAAATAGCACTAGGGAGATCTCTTCCCTGTGCCAGTGTTTACAAGTAATGATTATTAGTTTATTACATTTCTCAAGCAAAACAAAAACTATCAGCTACAGGGCTACAATATGTGCTGCCCAAACTAGAGAAATCGTAGAACTGGGACCAAGTCCCATGAGTCACTCTTGATTCTAATGGTGAAATGAGGGAATGGTAACAATTGGGCATCTACTTCTTGGGTTTGTATTGTTTTATCTCTTTAATAATACCATCAGTAAGTGAGTCAACGTCGTTGTTCTTGCCAAAAAATTTCACAAACTGCATATCAGGTCCCATCAAGTACCTGCAGAAGAGTCAAGTGACACTTTCAGAGATTGGAAACAGAATTCTGAAGATAAAAGTTCAGATTATCAACTCTTGATGAGAATGAATCTTGTGAATGATGCGTACATGACAATGGAGTGATCGACGAGATAATCCGAGTCTTCTTCGGCTGTCTTCATATAATAGACCCGGTAGGCCCGAGCAGTTTTCTTTATCTCCTCTGGGTTGCCAGTTAATCCAACTAACTTTGGATGAAACTCTGAAACAAGGAGAAGAGATCATATTCATCCAAAATAAGAGGATGCATACTTGAAAATAGTATGGCAATACGATTGGCGAGAAGCACCTTTGACATATTCGCGTACTTGCTCAACGGTATCTCTCTCAGGATCAACAGAGATGAACACAGGCACAATTTCAATCCCTGCTTTTTCTTCTGCAATCATGAAACTAAAAAGATGAGTCGATAAAAACCCCCACGGGTTCAACAAAACAATGTGAAACTTGTTTGCGGGCTCGTGAGATACGACAGACCATATTGCATTTTCGAAACAACTATGGTCATTCAAGAAAACCTTCTAAAACTTCAGTCAGAAGATAAAAATTCAGAATTGTCAACTGGTAATGTGAAGAACACTAGCATTTCTTCACATCAGGGTTTGCTCTAAAAACATAGAAACTGTTTGTACATAGCAATTACGTACAAGGGATCTCTCTATCAAACAAAAATACTAGCAACTTACTTATTTTGTCAACTGAGGCGGCCAACTTCTGCAGCTCGTCTGGGCAGATGTCGGGGCAGTGAGTGAAACCAAAATACATTACCGTCCATTTTCCCACAAAGTCCTTCTCAGTTACCGGCTTCCCGTCATGGTTGATAAGATTAAATGGTCCCCCAATAGCTGCTTTCCCCGCAGAAGGTCCTTCTTTTACAGCTTGGGAAGCTTTATTTATTTCTATAAAGAACCAGAACTTGTCAATGCAGGAAACGAAACACAGAGACATGAATCAACACGGAAAGACAGTCAAATCTAGGGGCAGCATGAAAAGATCGGATCAATCCATTTCATCCCCCTTTCTTTCCACTATAATGAACCAAACTTCAACAGTCAAATACAACGTAATATTACCTAAACCATTTTCTATACAATATCAGTAGAATCAACCAACACCAAATTTACAACATTGGGAAACACCTAAAACCCAACTCACCATAGGAGAGTACCTTCTATATGTCGTTTCTTTTCCCTGTCATAGTAGAAGATAATTCCTGCTCCAGTGATAATCAGCAACAACAAACTCAACCACGAAACAGGCTGCATCCCAAGAACACACCCATAAGATTCGTATAAACAACATTAAGCTAACAATCTTTTCAAAGAAACACCAATTTGTCAATTAGCTTAAATCACCCCGCCGCGAACAGGTTTCCCGGTTTCACTATCCCCAGATTTCTCACCGCCATCAGTTTTAGCTTCTCCGGGATTCTTCGGAGCTTCCGAGTTCAGAGCGCCGTTTGTTGTCATGAAGAAATAGCTCTGATACATAACCGCAGGTCGTATCCCTTCACTCAGATTCATCGACTGACCAAAGAAGAAGTTCAAAAGAAAAACGAAATCAGTAGAAGTTAAACCCCACAATTTCAATAAAAGCAAATCGAAATGAAGGAAAGAAGCAAATATTGAGAGAGCGAACTGGTCGAAACAGAGGAAGGCTTCGGTTCAACGACGGCGTCGGGGATTGAACCGGCGGATGCGATCTCCATTGACGGGGAGATTTAGCACAGAAGAACCGACGAGTGTGACGAAGGTGGTTCGCTGTTCTCGATAGAGCGGTCGCCATAACCGGTGATCGTCGGTGTTTCAGTTCGGCTGTATCACCTTGGCAGCTAAAACCCTACCAAAACCCTGCTTACTGGAACTCATTTATATTGGGCTTGAGCTAAGGGTCCAAGTCCAGATTCAGTTATATATTATTATCTATTAAATTAAATATTGAATAATCATACAACTTTTGAAACATAATTTAATTCTTAACTTTCAAATTTTTATATAAAATTTAACATAAATGAATAATTTATAATTCACTTAAAATTTTAATTTTTGAATTAGCCTATTTACTATTACCTATTCGACCAACATTGATAGCCTTCCCCATCATTGCAAAATGGAAGCCTTGTGTATATGATACGTTTACTTGTTGAATTTTTTTATTTAACCATCATATTATTTTGTTACTTTATCAACTGACATCGTATTATTTTGTTAAAAAGATTTAACCTTTTGATTAATAAATAATAGACATGAGAAGAAAACTCGAATCCAAGCTTGAATCCAAATGTCAAAATGCTCAAACTCGAACTATCACAAAAGTTTCCCGGTTCAACCAATTATAAAAAATTTAGTCAAATCAAACCGAGACAAAAATAAAATTAACCAAGCTCAAATACAAATTCAATAAAGCCCAAGTCTTTTTTGAGCTCAAGTTCGAGCCTTTTAAGGGAATAACCCGAAAGTTCGGGCTTGACCCAATCCTTTATCATTACTAGTAAATAGATGATGTTTACCAATGCTGGGGTGGAGTTTAAATCTCATAAACCCAATTCATGATAAGAAATATGCTTTATTAGAATAATATAGTTTTACTACAAGGTAGATTACACGATGATACAACATCCTATAGAACATTCAACTTAAATTACAGCTCTGCTTACAAAACTAGTTTCTTCCTTCAGTAGACCACAGAGGAAAGGAGGTCCAATACCTCTACACCAACTTTGTCTCATCATTGTCTGTCCTTAAATGATTGCTGAACAAGACAAAGGTCACCCAATTAGCAGAAATTCACTTAAGGTAGCGTATCCTAAGGTATCAAATTCAATAACATTTCTCACCTCTAAGTTCTTGGAGATGTCTTTAACTTGCTCAGCAATTTCCTGCTTCTTCTTCGCAGCTACATTCACAAAAGCATTTTTTTTTCAAGAAAATCACGACTTGCTGTTTAAGCTACTCCCACTGAAGAAATTTCAAATTACAAGACATAAATAGACATACCGATCTTTGACACGTCCTCGATCTTTCTTGATGTTCTAACCGCGAACCTCTGGAATGCAGGACTGAGAATATAACAAAAGAACTAAACTACAACGTAAAAATATGTATCTAAAAATAATCTAAATCCTGAGCACATACTGGGTAACAACACAAGCAGATGAGCTAATGCACTTAATCTTAACTATCAACTGAAAAGACAGGTCCGTAACAATTAGACACTTATATCTTTATGATTAACAAGAGTACCATAACTAACATAACTAACAAAATGTAAATATAAACACGAGCCCGAGGAGCACAATCATCGCTGCAGTCTTTACGAGCCTACAGAGTCATCATAGGTGAATATGAAACGAAGTCGATGGACAATATCTACATTTGAAGCAACTTTACATTAAAGAGAAAGGCAAAATATATGCTCAGCCTATCTGATACTTTTTCAAATTTCTGTACCACCACCGACTTTTTCCAAGTTCTTTTGGTATCAAACTGATTGAGTTATGGCCAGTCCCACTACTCTATACAATTAAACTAGCCATGCCAAAAGATCATTGAACTTCATTGCTCAGATGTACAAATTCCGAACCAAATTATATCAGTTTCAAAACCGGAAATGAATATGATCAAACATCCAGGCTGGTTTTCTAAACACTGGCAAAAACCATCACCACAAACAATGTAATATCAAAACCAAAGAGCACCACGTACCAATATATTGAAATGTTCTTACAGTAGATAATTTCATAATATCCATATATGCCAAAACACATAACTAGCTACACTGCAGACTAAGAATAAACAAGTTGAAAGTTACGGATTCTTCTTGCTTCAATTGAACGAACCACTAAAGGATTGAGTTAAATAATCCCCAATTTAAGATACAGAAAGCTCAATTCAAACCCCAAATTAGCATGAAACCTCAAAAGATCAGAAACAAACAACAAAGGAAAGGGACAACCTAATACATCCTAAAAACAACATACAGAGAGATGAAGAACGAATTGGTTCGTACCTGTTGGCAAGACCACTGACAATAACCTCGTTAACAACGTACGATATGACCCTGTGCATGAAATTCCCTCCCGCCATGCTCCTCCTCCTCTTTAATATCTCTACTACAAAAGGCAAATTAAGGAGTGAAAACAAAAGCTTCAGTTCTAGCTTGGATCTTACTCAAAAGATTGATAATTTATAATCCACTCTAATCAGATTCTAACATAACCCATCGAAGACAACCTCAAAACAAGAACAGCTTAAATCCCAGAAAACATAATCAAATGAAAACAAGATTGAGGTTATTAGAACATACCTAAGTTAAAGTCCTAAGTTCGATCACGAAAAGAACTTATGATGACGTGGAGAAACAGATGCCGCGCTAGTTTCTGGCACCTTCCATGATCCTGAGTTCAGGGGGAGAATCATAAGACTATGTACAGAATTGGGCTTCTAGGGTTTGTACAGACTAAACACAAGTCCACGAAGTATGGACTTAGATCAATGTGGATATAGTAATTGGACTCGACCAAATTAAATTGGTTAGTGACTTTGGTTTGATCTGCTACGTGCAAAAATGGAGGGCTCAAATCGACACATAAATAATAATTTTTTAATAATTTTAACCTTTATTTTTATTTTTTTTATGCCCACGAAGTATTTTAAAAGGGTTTTAACTATAAGAAAATATTTTTAAGCTATTCACACCCTGCTCAAGTTAGACACATTCCTTTTAAGAGATAAAATTCTAACCTTAAATTTTAAATAACTGCATACATAAAGAAGATTCGAACCTCTTCTTCAATTAAATTTATATCTTTAATTTCAAATTAGACAATACCAAGAAGTTGGAACAGTTTTGTGTTCTCCAAGTCATATCCATTGGAACTCCTAAAGCTACCAACTGAAACTTATGGAGTGTTGATAAAGCAACAAAAAAAAGAGATGATCCGTGTATAGTTTGTGTACAATTGAATCAAACAACATCACAATCTCTTCCAATTCTGCTCTTTCTCCTTACAAAAAAAAAAAAAACAGTGAAATTAACTACAAATATGCAAGAAGTATTTGATTCCATGTGTCAGGGACTCCTGGTATG
>JANTNU010000004.1:32614101-32625400 GCA_024752395.1 Erythroxylum havanense | reverse complement strand
TAAACATCACATTTGTAATAGTTAAATATTGCTTATATGACGATTCAACTAAGTTTTTAAATTTAAACTGAACTAATTAAATCTGACTCAAACTAATAATTATTATAATTATCTTAAATTATTAACCTTGTATATCAACAGAATTTATGTGGGTCTATTGGAAATAACTTCTTTATAATATAGGGGTAAGGTTGCATACTATCAAACCTCCCCTAGACACTGCTTCATTGCAAGACTTTGGGTATGATGATGATGATGTTATTAAATTATTAATTTAAGTCGAATTTAATTAGTTTCGAGTTTAAGTTTAAAAGTTATGTTAAGTTATTATATTAGTAACATATGATTAGTGCACATTTGGTGTTCATATTATATTTGTTTTATTGTTATTTTTCAACTAAAGTATAAAAGAAAGTTTTTTTAGAAAACTGAAAATTAGAAAGTTCACCGAATATTTCTAAAATTTCTTAAACTATAGACAAGTTTATATCTTTTGTCCAAAAAATTAAAGTTACTAATTTTTTAATTTTGATTTATGAATAGATATAAGACAGCTCTTAATGTTTGTTTCCTTTGAAAATCACTTTCAAAGTTTGATCTTTTACTTCTTGACACATATATGAAGTTGGAACAAGTAGATATAGAGTAATTATGAACATGGAATTAACCGGAATGTGTGGAGAAATCCACACTTGATTGCACCACTTTCTTGAACAGCCAAGATTGTGTAGTTGATGTGGGGTTTCAGAACATAGAGGTGAGGTTAGTGTTGAGGCCGTTCTGGCATAGTAGTTGGTGGTTGGTAGCAGGATTGTTAACTTTGATCGGATTGCAGGCTGCAGCTCGCAGCCGGAATTGCTAGTAATTTTCTGTCAGAATTGCTAGTAATTTTCTGTCAGACATACAGCGGTGAATTAATTCCTGGGCATTGTACACACTGTTGGTCATACCATGGAAGCTGGGCATGTTCAAAGTCGTTACCTTACCACTCTTAATCATGTTCAATGTTGCAAAATACCCTTTTAGAATCCTGTGTTTGGTTTTTCTACTTCCATGCTAGGGCTGTGTTAGAGCTGGAATTGCTAGATATACAAAAGGGGTGACCCTATTGATGCATCAACACTGCATTCTTCAGGTCTTGTTGTGTGACGCGGCAGTAGTTATTTGTTAACGATTTGGAATGATGAATACGAACAGATGTCTGCCAACTTTTCTTTCCCCTTCTTGCTCTTGATGCTCTGAATTCACTGGCATATCATTGATTTTGATGGTGAGATGCCTCGTAGGTTATGGTAGTAGATGAACCTGACAGAGCAGCTCTGACTCATGCTTGGAAGTCATGGATGGAGGAACATATAAAGGCGACCGGAAAAGTTCCACCAGGCAATGAATCCGGAAATGCGACATGGATACCGCAGCCAGCTAGGAAGAAGGCTGATCTCCGTCTCACACCAGGTCGTCATGTCCAACTAACTGTTCCACTGGAAGAGCTCATAGACCGATTAGTAAAGGAGAACAAGGTGGTGGCTTTCATCAAGGGATCGCGAAGTGCCCCGATGTGCGGATTCTCGCAAAGGGTAATCGGCATTCTCGAACGTGAAGGAATCGATTATGAGAGTGTCGATGTGCTTGATGAAGATTACAATTCCGGGTTGAGGGAGACTTTGAAGAAGTATAGCAACTGGCCTACTTTCCCGCAGATTTTTGCGAATGGTGAGTTGCTTGGAGGCTGTGATATCTTAACTTCCATGTATGAGAAAGGAGAACTTAGCAGTCTACTTAAAAAGTGAAGTCTTGGTTCAATATGATCGGTTCAATGGACGGGTATTAGATGATCGTATCGCAGAGTTTGCAATGTAGCTTTGGAGCGAGCTTTGTTTTTGCATAGTAACGTTACTTTTTGAATTTTTTAAAACTACTTTGTTTTATGACAACTTGAACTCCGTCAAGTTTTAGGTCAAGTTCAATTTTCTATTTAGGGGGCTCGATTTAACCTAATACAACCTGAATTTGTCTGGAGTAAATCTCTAAAAATAATGGATATATTATATTTTAAAATTTAACTTTAACACTAATTAAAAATATAAAAATGAATTAAATTTTAAAAATTTTAGAATACAACTCTGTTTTAACTTATACAATTAATTTTATTAATCATAAACTATCAAATAAATTAAGTTTATTTGCTTAAAATTTAATAAATTTCAATTTATATTTATATTTATTCTCAATATTAATAAATGAGTTAATTAATTGATTTTTACTTTTACTTTTAATAAAAATATAACATTTTATTTATTTTTAAAAATAATTACACTAAATTTCGTAATTTATTTAATTTTTATATTATCTAATTATATTCTTCAGTTAGATTTTATTAATTGTTAATAACAGCCCAATAAAAATCTCGCAGATATATAAAATTTGAGGAGGTCCAGTGATATGTAACCTTACCACTAATTAATTATCATTAGCTCGTAATTTTAAAATGTTATCATATTATATTAAAATATATAGACAATTAACAAAATATATAAAGCATTTATGTTAATAAAATTAAACTTAGGAATTAACGAAATTAGTGGTTATGTTTGTTTTTTTTAATTGTAATGTTTGATTAACCTTTGTATATTTTTAAATAATATTATAAAATAATTCGAATTATTTTAAAGCTGTCACATTTTATGTGATCTCATCCATACATTTATCTAAATCTCACATATTTATAAATATAAATGGTGTGGATCAGAATTAGTATATAAGATATTAAGATCTAATCTTTCGTCTTATCCTTTGGTCAAAAGTCCAAAAAGAACTCGTAATTAAAAAAAAGAAAATTTAAAAATTTTAAAAAGAACATAAATTTAGCGCAAAAAGTCCAAAACAACATTCTCTGTCGGTTCACGTGTTAATACGGCTATGATCTTGTTGTCTCCTTTCAGTTGGTCCTCAGATCATTGATTTTCCAGCCAAACAAACAATCAATCGTATCATCCATTTCACGATCTTTTCTACTATGGAAACCTCCTTGTCTTCTTCTTCAAGTAGATTCAAGCTTCAGGACCAGTTGGAATTGCAAGAGTTTCAGGACAAGTATGTGATCAGATCTGTCACATCTCCAAATCAAGGGTTCTTGATTCGCCGTAGCGATGGCGACATCGAGCTCATCAACGGTACTCTATTTCTTCCCATTTCATGCGTTGACTTGTTCTACGTTCCGTGATTCTTGTGATTTTTTGAAGTTTTTTTAGCATATAAATGAAAGTTGTTAAGGGAACTTCAAGATTCTAATTTTCTTTGAAGCTTTTGATGGTTTATTGGTTAGCTTGTTGTTGCAGATGATAGTAATTTCGGAAGGCCGTCTAAAACTTCGACAGTCTATGGCGTGGCGGGAACAATAAGGTTGCTTGCAGGTAATTACTAAACATTCCATTTGCAACAAAGTTTCAAGGTTGTTTCTTGGGCTTTTGAGTAATCTTAAGTGAGTTATACTGTGATGGGGTCCTGATTCTGTTTAGTACTTTGGAATTTAAAATTTTCTTTATGTTGGTGCAGGAACTTACGTGCTTGTGATAACTTCTCGAAAAGAAGCGGGAAATTTTCTTGGTTTTCCTGTTTTTCGCGTAATGTCTATGAAGTTCCTCTCCTGCAACGAAGCATTGAAATTTTCAACTTCACAAGAAGTAATGTTTGATGCTAAACTTATATCCTCATCTTTTGAGACCATTTTTGTTTCTGAACATCAGGCATTATATCTTAATTGCAGAAAAGAGATGAGGCTTATTACATGAATTTACTGAAAATAGTGGAATCAACTCCTGGGTTGTACTATTCATATGAAACAGATATGACGTTAAAGTAAATTCTTTTATCTTATAATAAATCTCGGTTATGATTGTTTCTTGTCAGTGATTACGATTTTAAAAGACTTCACATTCTCCTATTTTCCAGCTTACAGAGAAGATCCAAATTAGCAGAAGGGTGGATGGCTAAACCATTTTGGAAGCAGGTGGATATTTGTATTTTTCGTTAATAAATTGGTAATTGAATACCTGATGAAACCCAAAATTAAAAGAATTTGTAAAAGTTTAGAAAAGTTATTTCTAGATTAAATGGATGTATTTTTCAGAAAAGTTACATCTATGTGCTAGAATTGTTTTGATAGAGCAACTTCACTCTGTAGAA
The DNA here is from genome assembly GCA_024752395.1 of Erythroxylum havanense. Classification (NCBI taxonomy): domain Eukaryota; kingdom Viridiplantae; phylum Streptophyta; class Magnoliopsida; order Malpighiales; family Erythroxylaceae; genus Erythroxylum; species Erythroxylum havanense. Next base: position 32,621,215 of record JANTNU010000004.1, on the reverse strand, counting down.
ATTTCTTCAGATTGTCACAATCTTCTCAAATATCCTTTTACTTCAAAAGAAGATACTGTTGGTTTTGGGAACGGCTCATGTAATATTAAATTGTAGTTGTTCGGTTGATTCTCAAATTCATGTTTTAGAGACAATCTTTAAACTGCAATCTATATGCTTATTTTCTGTACATTGCACGCATTTGCAACAGCTTTAGTTGTTGAGATTATTAAACTTTTATTTGCTGCATTCCAGGCTGACCCTCGATTTGTTTGGAACAGAAATCTATTAGAGGAACTTATTGAGCTGAAGGTAAAAAGAGATATTCATTGCATTGGCTGCCCATTAGGCTTGTATATTGGCATGGTTTTCTTGTTTCTTAATTAGTAATATTAATTCTTCAGAAAAATAGTTCCAATACAATATTTTCTTCTTCCTAACAACTCTCTTTTCCCCCCCTTTTCTTCTTTCTTTTGTTGGCAGCTTGACGAGTTCATCATTCCTATAGTACAAGGAAATATCCTGAAAGTCTATGATGCCCTATATGTTATATTTATTATCTTTGTTGATGACTTTGTTGGTTCACATCTGTAATTGTCTTCAGGGGCTCTAAATACAGTGTATAAGTGCCATACTTTATTTGATAGTTGTTCCTCAGAAAAATGTATGCACTTAACCAAGATATACGCTTTGGAGCTGTACAGTTAACATTGAAGGGTTCACCAGTCGCACTTACATTACTTTCAAGAAGGTGCAACCGCCGTTTAGGTATTTACATTTAGGGAATAAATGATACTGATTGCTACTTTTTGGCTGCAAGTAAGTGGTTCATATTTTTGTTCACTATGTGGTAATTTTGTGGTCTAGGAACACGAATGTGGAGAAGAGGAGCTAATTTTAATGGAGATGCGGCTAATTCTATTGAAACTGAGCAATTGCTAGAGCTGAAAGGCTTTAGATCCTCACTATTGCAGGTACATTTTCTATTTATCTGTTAAAAATTAGTTGCATCACTTGAAGACCTGATATTTTCCCTTAAGTTAATAATCTCTGGGGTTCGTTCCCTTGGAACCTGGCATTCCTTAAGAGATAGTGCAGTGCAAGCAGAACCCTAATCAGATTTGAGCCTGTCACTTCTTGTAGCCCTGCCTCCACAAAGAGACCTGACTGACACTGCTACTTCTCATCCTAGCCTAGCCATGAGCTTTACTTGATTTTTCAGCCGTTCCTTTATTGTCATCATTGTGAACAGACAACTGTAATCCATTGACATTACATAGTGCAGTCATCTTTATTCCTTTCGCGCCCAATTTGTCTTGTTTCTTAAGGCTAAGTGATGATATCCTGCGTTTGGATTCAAAGATGCTGTAGAATTTCCATTTCCTTTGGATCCTACATCAACTATCACACGGTTTACTATGGCCGATGGAATGTGAATGTCCATATTCCTTCTGAATATTAGATATTTCAGAGCAATTTGGAATTGGAGACATGCATGCTTTGCTTAACAAGCTCTCCAGCTAAAAATGTTCCTAGAGAATTAGTGTAGATCATGTTCTGGTTTTCCTTCAGAATGGAGCACATAATTTCTATCTGAACAGTGTCTATCTACTTTTCTCAGGTTCGAGGGTCCATTCCACTTCTTTGGGAACAAATTGTTGATTTGAGCTATAAACCGCATCTTAGGGTTATTAATCATGAGCAAACAGTATGCTTCGACTCGAAGTCACCATAAAATTTACCCGTTTCTTGAGGTCATATTTACCATATATTTTACCTGTTTTGACCCAGTCAAGTGTTGTAGAGCGCCATTTTCATGATCTTTCCCAACGATACGGGGATGTCATAGCTGTTGACTTAACTGATAAGGTCAGAGGTTTTTTCATTTTCCTCGACTCTTATGCATGCATGTCCAGCATTAGCGGTTCTTTGAAAATTGTCTATGAGCATCACATCGTTTTGGGTAATCCATACTCTAGTTTTGACTTTTGGTTGTGCAATTATAAATTGTTTGTTCCAGTTATAACATGCTCCATGTTTATGTGTTTTACTAACTATGTGTTTTACTAATGAAGCATGGTGATGAAGGTCAATTAAGTGCTGCATATGCTGCTGAAATGCATAAGCTTGCGACCGTGAGGTGTCTTTTTCTTCCTTTGACTACTTATCTCTGTCAAAGTGTGAAACATCTAGAAATTTTGGAATGTTCACTTCAGTTTTACCATTTGTTACTGCACACCTTTTCTTGGAAACTGAATCCATATGAGATTTTTCATATACTAAATTACATTGCAGATATGTTTCTTTTGACTTCCATCTTATATGTGGCAACTCAAAATTTGAAGGCCTGGAAGTACTGTATGATCAGATATCGGAGGAATTCAAGAAACATGGGTAATGAGAACAAGAATTTCTTGATAATTCTTTCCAAGTACTTGTGACCCAGTCATACTGGCTTTCCATAATATCGTTTTTAATCATTACTGTTCCAGCTGAGCAGATACTTCCTTATAGACACAGAAGGAACCATAAAAGAGGAGCAGAAAGGGATCATTAGATCCAATTGCATTGATTGCCTAGATCGAACAAATGTTACCCAGGTTGGTGGACAAGGTTATGGATTAAATTTTGTTCCATTACTTACTGATTCTCTTGTCACTATCTAATTCTGCAGCTTGATATTACAACTTTAGATGTGTTACGTAATTTTCTTCCCTGTTCTGTTTAAACAGAGCTATCTTGCTGAGAAGTCTTTGACTGAACAGTTACAAAGAATAGGAGTACTTACTTCTACAGAATGCATTTCCATGTGCAACGAAGATTATGTAAAGTTTAGGACGTGTATGTAATTTCTAAGTTACTATTCTAATTTTCAAATTTGGGTAGAATGTCTCTACCAAAATTCTCAGCTTCATTATTGGATGTTACAGTGTGGGCTGAGCAAGGTGATGAGATAAGCCTTGAATATGCAGGAACTTATGCCCTTAAAGGGGACTTGGTGAGGTAAGTCATAATAGAATATGCAGGAACTTTAGTGACGGGTATACTCTGTATATATCGCATCATAATACACATTTGGCTCTGGGAAACTGCAGATATGGAAGACAGACCTTTGGTGGAATGATAAAAGATGGTATAAGTGCTCTTTCAAGATACTATTTGAATAATTTTCAAGATGGAGTACGACAGGTGATCTGCCGCTTTTTCTTTTCAGTATTAAGGACTTCTTATCGCATCGAGAAAGCCTGTGCTGGTCTATTGTGTACTTAACCATAAGCTCTTTCAAATGCCTGCAGGATGCACTTGATCTTATAAGTGGTCACTATACTATAAACAGAAATGGTCCTTCACCGTTTCAGCTAAACGGATTTGAATCATTTTCTGTAAGTTTATCATCTCTTTCTGTATCCAAAGCTCCTGTTATTGCCCACCTTTTCTGCATTTATGTACAAATTCACACTCAACCTTACCTCTTCTCATCACATTGAAGATCAAGCATTCTTTATCAGGATGCATTAATCTATATTTACTTCCACATTGTTGCATCAAAACTAACATATAACTTATCGGTAAGTACGGGGACAGTAACTATGAAAAAAAGCTTCCTGGTTTGGTTGCAAAATCATTATACAGAGCTTAAAACCTTCCTGCTTCTTGTCAGTATCTCCCGCTAGCATCAGCTCTACTAATTGGAGGTTTGACAGCGACTTCCTTCACACTTCAACAAGGTAACTCATGCATTTCATTTTTCTTGTGTCAAGTTCTTGATCTTTTCAGTTAAGAGTTGATTGATTATGCTTCGTAATTAAATCAACAGTCGGCCGAAATGCGCATCAGTATCTGTCTTCTGTGCTGTTGGCCGGAGTAACTGCCGGAGTTATGGCCCTTGTTAAAGCCAATGGAAGGCAGTTCTGTTCAAGGCCTCGTTTGTGTAGCCTCCTGTAAGTCTGCTGTTAAGCTCGATACCACTTTTCAATAGACATGAACCGGGCGAATCCGAATCCGAATCCGAATCCCTTTCTTATTCATAAGCTGATACAAGAACAAATATCTATATACTGACGGTATTACTAATGCTAGTTGAATTGCACTTAAGAGTATTATCTTGTATGTAAAGTCAAATATTGCTCTAGTTATTCTTTATATCATAATTAATAAGACGGTCCAATTTAAATTCATTTTTAATTAACTTTCGATTATTTTTAGAGTTAATTACATTTATGTGATTTGATTTTTTTTGCATGTTTTGAAAATTTTCACTTTTCCTCGTATCCCGAACCTTAGCGAGACTTCAAATCGGTGTTGGAGATGATGAAAAAAAAATTCACCTTTATATTATTATTTAGTTATCACATAATTTTCTCTAGTGATTTACTGGTGTTAAAATTTTAAAAATTATATTGTTTTGAGGTTTAAGATAAATAAAATTTTAATAAAATATGAGGGGAACGGTTCTGTGATGATTAAACAAATTATAATTTTCAAAATACGAAATAATTTTGTTTTTCAAATTATTTTCTCTTACATTTCAAATATTTAACACTTTAATTAAAAAGAAATAAAATATATGTGTTGTAAACATTAGACATGAACTGATTAAGTATGCATGGAGATTTAATTGAATTTTTAAACTCGAATTGAAATAATTAAATTTGATATGAATTAATAATTTATTATAATTATTCATTTAAATCAAATTTAATTTGAGATGAGGAATTAAATTGTGTTACTAATTTGATGATATTTAATTAGTTGAGATATAATATTTATACCCTGTATATTTTATGGTAATTTTTCAAAAAAAGTTTAAAATAGGGAGTCTTTAAAAATTGAAATTTATAAAATTTAAATAATAGCACTGGGGATGACAATATTTGTCCCACCTATTCGAAGTCATCCGTTACGAATACTAGTATTGGACTTGATACTAGACTGGATTATAATATGATACTGTATTAATATCGGTTAATACGAGTATTATTTCGGGTAATTTTTTAAATTTATGAAATAGTTTTTAATTTTTTTAAAATTATAAAGTAGTCAATTGTCATATTTTATAGTTGTACTGTATATTTCTAACTCTGTCTTCAAAAATTATAATATTAAATAATAATTACAATTTTAACTTAATTTATAAAATTAATTTAATAATTACTAATAAATGTAGTTGAATTTAAAATACATATTTAAAATAAGCTTTGATTTAATAATTTAAAATATATAATAAATATTAGTTTATAAATAATAATTTTAAAATTAGTTATTTTAAAAATAAACATTTTTATTAATACTTTATTAATAAATATTATATAAAATATTAAATAAATTTAAATAAAAATAATTTATTTTTAAGTTTTATTTAATTTATAATTATTATTAGTAATAAAAATATTTTTAAAAAAACAATAATTACAATAATTATAAAAGTTAAAGTAAATAAAATAACTAATTAAAATTTTTTGAAAATAATAGGGGGAGAGAAAGGAGGAGGTTAAATTTTTTTGAAAATTTTGAAAAAAAAAAGATCCTTCTATTTTTTAAAATTTTCAGTATCAACTAATATTTGATCGGTATTTTAAATACTTATTAGTATTATCCGAAACGGGCCGATATTGACTAGTATTTAAATTCGGTATAACCGACCTTTCGTTCCTAGTACAACTGACATTTCGTTTCATACCAATTTTCGTCCGGTACAGAACATTATCCAAAACTCTGATTAGTACTAAAATTCATATAAAATGATTAATATTCAATTTATAAATTATTAAACGTTATTAATTTATTTAAAAATAATTATAAAATTCTAAGGATAAGTTCATATATTTTCTCAAATCATTAAATATTTCATTTGTTATAATCTCGTTATGAGCGCAAAACTTTAAGAACATAAATGTTTAATACTTCTTTCATTTATTAGAAATCATCGGGTATAAATATGGATGAAATTGCGTCGAGCTGATAGGCCTAAGTCAAGTCCGAAAATTTATATTTAAACCACCTAAACTCAAGTCTGATCAAATTTGGACTTCAAAACTTGATAAAGCTTTGAGTCTAACTCGATTATTTTTTACTCGACGTCAATTTCACTTGAAAATTTTGAACCATGGACAGGCCAGATGATGCAGCTTGAGCTAAAATCTAACTCAAAACCTAAAAATTAAAAAAAAAAACTCAAACCCAATTTAAATCTCAATCAACTCGAGTCGAATTCATTAAGGGATCAAACCGAGCAGGGTCAATTTCAAACTCGAACCCAAATGCTATCTTTGAGTATAAACAAGAATGATTACAATATAACTTACACAGGTAGTTTAATTGGTTATCATAAATAAAGTTGAGTGTAAAGTTTTAAGTTTAAGTCTCGACAATAATAATACGAGAGTTCGTCTAATATGATGACTCTTTGTACACATCAAATATTAAGTTATCTTTTAAAAAAATTAAAAGTGAGATTAAATTGTGATTTACTCCTTTATTATTTTAACGGGCTGGGATATGGTAATGCTTGGGGTGGAGGATTCCACTTTTTGTTGAGTGCAAGAATGACTACAATATATCTCAAACACTTTGCTTCTCCAACGATTTCAATATATCTTAAACACTTCACTTCTCCTTGATGACCGGAACACTGTTAAAAAGTCCAAACTGATTCTTTGTACAAGTGTCATAGATTGACTAGAAGGGATTTAGAGGAGTGACTTTTCCCCCAAACAGGAAGCGGAATAGCAATGGCAATCCCTTACTTCACAAACCATGTTTTACAATGGAAACATCATGCAAATCCCATCTTCCTCTCCTCATCCACTGCTCCTACAATTCTCTTCCAGAACCAGTGCTCTTTCCATATTTTATCCATCAACTCAATCGGCACCATTTTCGTCTCCGGCAGCAAGAGGTACACAAACACAGTCATCACTGCAACCCAACCACCAAAGAAGAAGAAAATTCCAGACTTGAAGTGGCAAAGCATAGCCAAGAAAGTTTGTGCAACAATGAAAGTGAAGAGGAAAATCACTGCCACAACAATGCTTTGTCCAGCTGATCGAATCTCCAAAGGGAAAATCTCACTAGGGACCAACCATCCCAGTGGACCCCAAGACCAAGCAAATCCAGAAACATAGATGCATATCAT
>JANTNU010000004.1:32600819-32611285 GCA_024752395.1 Erythroxylum havanense | reverse complement strand
GAACTTGTAGATTCTTGCAATGTTTGACGTTTCAGTTACAGAAAATACGCCCGACTTCGTTTTACCAGTGTTTGAATGTCACCTTGTTGAATCCTTGTATAGTGTTACTTTAGTCTTTACTCAACATTTAGGTATCTAAAAACAACGTAAAGGTTGTTGGACTATTATAGATTGCGCCTGTTGTTGGATTGATCCCATCAACTCCGTTCAAAAAGGCCTCGACATATACATGACATCCAATTGTTGTACAAGACCATGATGCATGGAAGAATTTGTTTACCACTGACATTACTACTCGGCCCGGTCCATGTTGATCGAGATTAGGATCGACTCAAATGGTATCATTTTGTCCAATGGTTAAAAAATCAATCAATTAAAATGACAATAATTTGTTCAATTTTAATAAACTAAAATATTTTTAATCTAAAGCACCAATGGCTTTTTTTTTTTTTGCATTAAAGGGAAAGATAACAAATAATTACAAAATATTGTGTGGGTGTCGAGACTCTGCTATATCTTCCAAGAGGAGTAAAAGGCACCCGGCAGGTGCATGTACAAAAGTGGTAACTCTTAAATCAAAATTGACTGCGGTTGAGACGAGCCAGTCGGTGTAACGATTGCCTTTCCGGTATGTATGATGAGGGAAGACTGTCCAGTTGAGGTTGAGAAGTTCTGTGATGCCTACCAAGAAGGGATTAATGGATGTGAGGTGGGTATCCGAATCTGAAATGGACTGCAGCGCAACTTGGGAGTCCAACTCCAAGAGCACCCGACGTTACCCTAGGTCTCAGGCCAGCTGCAAGCCAGTGAAGACGCCCCAAAGCTCAGCAGTGAAAGAGGGACACCAGCCCAAGTTTTGAACGAAACCTCCAAGCCAGGAACCCGTGTTGTCCCAAATAAGGCCGCCCGCAGAGGCCAAGGCTGGATCTGTCCTACTTGCCCCATCCTTGTTGAGTTTTACCCAGTCTGGCTCGGGAGGATTCCAGCCGATGAGCTGCATGTGTCGCATGGGCTGGCCAGGTACTGCCCGCCGGGACCATCTCAAGGCATTGTAGATCTGGTGGACGTAGGCAAGAACATGTTGAATCGGAGAAGAGGGCCAGGTGAAATGAGGGTAAAAAATGAACCTATTCCTCCATGACCACAAAAACCAATAGGCCGTCCGAAAAAAGCACCAATGGCTTTGAGATGCGAAAAAAGTCGGAATTTGGCCTGACCTAGTTTGGTTCCGGTTAGATAGTTGGAACCCAACCAAATTTAGGGGTTGAATTTGAGTTTATGCAAAAATTCAAACAAGTTCAACTCAAAAAAACCCAATGTTAATGAATAGGGTTAGTTGAATTTAGTTTGCAACTTGATCATATAATTTGAGCTCAACGTAAAATTTGGACGTGTGATCGAACTTGTCTTGAGGCTCTCTCACCCGATTCTGTCTCGTGTCTGCTACTATTCTTCCAATTAGGTTGGTTTCCCAGGAACTAAATCTCTTCCAATGCCAGAGTGATTCACATTCAGTTTCTTCGACAACATATGACCGCCGCAAAAGTATCATACTCAGAAATTGTCAGGTTCAAACAGCCGAAATAAAAAAGAAATTGTCGGGTTCAAACTTCAAACAGCACTCGGCTCTTTCGTGTCGATTCTTACGAGTGTGATGCGGCGCCGTAGATATGTGACCAGTTATGACTGCAGTACGGCGTCGTAGGTAGGCATGCAATGACGTAAAATGAAGTGGAGATGCGGAGTATCGATCCCCGTACCTCTCGCATGCTAAGCGAGCGCTCTACCATCTGAGCTACATCCCCTTTGGTGATCGAAGCAGTTCTTTACTTTCCTACAACAGTATCAAAAGTTTATAAGCAAAGTCAAGAAAAGCACGGAAGGTCGAGCATTGTAGAGCTTTGGATTAACCACTACCAACTCAGATACAACAAAAAAAGTATATCATCCAATTCAATTTGTCTGCATTTTATATAGTCAAGATTGTTTAGTTCGTTTTCTTTACAGGCACCAAATCCACTCCACTTTCTCTGTTTCTAATCCGCCATGTTAGCGGCGAAGCGACTTCTTCAAAAGGCCATCCACCACCAGGTCAGTCACGATGTTCAATGATCAATCCGCCATCAATCAAGTTCGAATCTTTTGAGATTACCCTTTTAGTTTTTATTCACTTTTAATCATGGAGATCCTTGTTATTGCCTTTATTTGCTGACAAGTTTTGAGTTTTTGTAAACTTGAAAAAAAAAAAAAGTAATTTTCTGCCTTCTTCACGCCGTCTCTTGTTTCTTGTTTCTTGAAACGTTGTTTAAGTGGGCATTGGTTGTGGGGTTGATATGTAAAGATGGGTACAAGTGATCAGTGAACAAAGCTTGTTGAAACTCAAAATGATACGTTAAAGAAGATGATAATACTTACTTCTGAGTTGTGATCATTTCCTCTGTTCAGGGAAAGGTGGGACGTGGCAGTTTGAAGCCGGAAGACTTGGACTTGCAGGTATCGATCCACTATGGTATTCCTTCTACATCGTCACTTCTTGCTTTTGACCCAGTTCAGCGCCTTTTAGCTGCTGGCACTCTGTAAGCATCTCGCTTCCAACTTCTCTTCCTCTCTTTTGTCTTCCCCACACTTTTAACCATTCTTTGTAGTTTATACTTGAATTTAGACCCAATAAGTCCTTAGTATTCTGCTTGTTGTAGGGATGGGAGAATCAAAGTGTTTGGAGGTGATGGTATTGAAGGGCTTGTAATGTCCCCAAAATCATTGCCTTTTAAGTATCTGGAGGTTGTACTCGTTATTCTAACAATATTTTTGGTTTTGCCTATCTATGTTTAGTGGGAATTGACGTGTGTAGTATTTTTCTGCAGTTTTTCCAAAACCGGGGGTTCTTAGTCGGCATAACTAATGAGAATGATATTCAGGTACTGAGTTGTGCAGTTATAGTTTCATGCCACACACACACGCGCACACACACACGCGCGCGCACACACACACACACACACGCAGAGCACACACACAAAAGATCCTGTCTGCTGTCTTTGGACCTCTGAATTTCTGTTTTGTGCTTACGGAAGATGCATATCACTTCAAAATGCAATTTTTTTCCGAAAACTTTCAAAGAGAAAACCTTCCAAATATACCAGTGGCATTTTTTAGGGATAGTGCATATCGATTGATGTAATTTGACTGAAATTTATGCATATTCTTACCTTACCTGTCAACTTATTTTAATAGGTCTGGAATCTGGAGGACAGATGTCTGGCGTGTTGTTTACAATGGGAATCAAATATTACTGCCTTCTCTGTTATTAGCGGCTCCTACCTAATGTACTGTATTGCCATAACACAAAGTGTCAAATAGGCTGCTAATTGCTGGCAGTGGAGAAGACTATTGCATGAGTGATAAATTGCATTGTTTATTACTCATAGGTACCTCGGAGATGAGTCTGGTATGGTTTCTGTGGTGAAGTTTGATGCTGATGATCCTAAATTGTTGCAGTTGCCATATCAACTACCTGAAAGCTCTTTAAAAGGTAACTTTTCTTGCTTGGATAGACTGGTGTTTTCTAATGATATTCTTTCTTTCATTGCTCTATATATATTCTTCAAGATACCATACATGGTGGATATCACTAATGTTTAATTTTTGTTATTCTAGCTTCTTATTTAAGAAGGTTTCACTAATATGCTTTAAAAGCTAAGAAAAAGGCCGTGTATTATGTATGTTTGTTCATCCGTCACTTTTACTGTTTTCTTTTTTGCTTATCACTCTTATTGATGTTTGCTGACTAGTATGGCTAGTGAAGTTTTTATTTTGTGATGATGCCAAGTTATGTCTAATTTTAACTCATGTTTTCTTCATTGTGCTAAACGTCTTTGTCTTGGCCTATTCACAGAAGCTGTTGAATTTCCATCCCCTGAACGTCAACCTGTTATTGGAATTCTTCCACAATCTTGTCCATCCCAAAATAGGCAAGATACAATTACTTTTGTTTTTCTTTTTGGCTGGTGTTCTTGGATCAGGCACAATCCTTGTTCATGACAGCAAGCTAATTATATTTAATAGCTTTTTTCTTTTTCATTTTTTTCTTTTGAGCCCTTTGTTGCATGAACTTTGAAATTTGTTAACATGGATGTGCTTTTCTTAACCATGCTTTGTCATCTTGCTGTACAAATTACTTTAGTTGTCCTGATCAGCAATGTATATCTTCTAACACATTGGGGATTTTGCAGACTGCTGATTGCCTATCAGAATGGCTTGATAATTCTTTGGGATATTTCTGAAGCTCGAGTTCTTTTTGTTGGAGGTGGTAAGGACCTCCAACTGAAAGGTGGAATCAGCAACCCTCAAAGTGCAGCAGATACTAATGATGAAGACAATATATCTTATCACCTACAGGAGAAAGAGATAAGTGCTCTTTGTTGGGCTTCTTCTAATGGTTCCATTCTTGCAGTTGGTTATATAGATGGAGACATCTTGTTATGGAAATTATCAACTGCTCCCTCTTCTAAGAACCAACAGAGTGAAGTCTCTAACAATATTGTTAGGCTACAATTATCGTCTGCTAAAAAGAGGCTGCCTGTTATTGTCTTGCACTGGTCCAAATGCAGTAGATCTAATAATTGTGATGGTCAGCTATTTATCTATGGTGGTGATGAAATAGGATCTGAAGAAGTTCTGACGGTGAGTTTACCTTTCATTCCTCTATTTGGACTGAAACTGCTTTGAATTTTAGCTATTAGTTTTTCATTCTTAGTTATTAATCTAGTTGGTGTTGCTTTTGAATCTTTATTTTACTCTCTATTTTATCATAAAACAGCTTGCATTTTTTAGCATTGCGGCTGCCATATATCGTAATCAAATTATGATATGAATTGGAATTTTCAGAAGACATCATCTACAGATCAATTCAATCTTAAAGAAATTTATCCACGTATAAGTATGCAAATATCACACTATCTATTACCATCTCAGTTCGAAATCCCTTGGAAACTAGAAAGAAACTACATATGTATACATACATACATACATACATATATATATATATACATATACATATGCACACACACACACACACTTTTGCTAATAATAATGGAACATAAGATTTAGTCACTCCATTATCTTAGTTTACTTGTGGGATGTGCCTCATGATTGGTGGAATCCTCAAAAAGGCTAGAAACCCTCATAGAAAATGTTAAAATATTGAACATGCACTAACATTTTTAAGGATCAAATACAAACTCAAATCCAGTTCAAATGATATTCACGTGGACTATTGCAAAATACTGATTTTTGGTGTGTATTTTGTCTTTTGTTTATTGTAATGATGCATCAGTATTTTCCTTTGTCATAACAGTAGTTGCTCTAAGTAGTGAATTGTATGGACAGGTATTGACTCTGGAATGGTCATCTAAGTTGGACACACTAAAATGTACTGGACGCTTGGATCTTACTCTTACCGGCTCGTTTGCTGACATGATTTTATTGCCAAGTTCTGGGTCTGTGGCAAGTACTCACCAAACGGATCTTCTTACACTGACAAATCCAGGACAGTTACATCTGTACAGTGGTCCTAGCTTGTCTGCCTTACTATCTAAGCAAGAGAAGGAAACACCTGTTGTTGCTGCAAAATTCCCAGCCGTAGTACCTTTATCTGATCCAACTATAACTGCGGCAAGATTCATTGCACTTCCCAGAGATGGAAACTTATCAAAAGTTCTTTCTGAGGTATCATGGCTCAAAAATAGTCCTCTATGTTATTTAAGCATTTGGTTCTCCGTCGATAGTATATCATCAAGTGGTTTCATCCAATCTCTCAGGTTGGCACTGTTAAGAAACAGGGTTCCTCTCCTGTCCTGATTGATGGCACTAAGTGGCCATTGACTGGTGGAGTTCCCAGCCAATTTTCATTTGGAGCAAATACTGTTGTTGAAAGAGTGTACATAGCAGGTTATGAGGATGGATGTGTACGGTTATGGAATGCTACGTATCCTGTTCTTTCACCAATTTGTGTTCTAGAAGTAAAGGTTAGAGTTCCTTTCCCATAGTTCCATTAACTAACTGGTGCAACACACCTTACATGTCTCTAAGGACCTCAGATAAATTGCAGGCGCAAGATGTACAAATAGCATCTTTAAGTGATCCTGTATCAAAATTTGATTTGTGTTCCATCACATCAACTTTGGCTGTTGGTAATGCAAGTGGAGTGGTCAGTAACATTTCTTAAGTGATTCTTTTTCTCTTTTTTTCTTTATTCTTTGTTAGTTTCAAAGTTCTATGATATTATGTTATATCTTCCATCTGATGTTTGAGTAGGTTCGGATTTATAAACTAAAGGGTAGTACCCGTGAGACAAGTTTTCTCTATATAACTGAGACCAAAAATGAAGGTAAGCTGGAGATGTGTCGTTTTTGTCTATGACTTTTAAATTTTAAAGTTTTATAGAAGTCACTCTAGTAACCACAATTAAATTTCTAGATTTTAAACTAATTTTAAGAGCTCTCGTTGTGAAGATTGAAGAAACCTACTGAAGAATATGTCTATGTGACCAAAATGGGTGGGTAGGGCACTACAAGTTCAAAATATGCAGATAGCTGAGCATCAAGATCAATCTTGTTATATTAAAATGACTTGGATTCAGAGAAAGGTTGTTCAATTATTAAAACTTGATAATCGTGACCATGTTTGAGTTTTCGCTTCTCTTATTTGAAGCTTGAATTCCCTTATTTGAAGCATGTTGAGAGTGATTTAGATGAGACTACCAAATAAACAAAAAACCATTTGGGAGTTCTAAATATTTCCATAGGTCTAGATGTGAAAATAAACCAATGCATTAAATCTTGTGAATAACTTGAAAGTTAATGGTCATTCAAGTTTGGCTATAGTCATTGTAAAAGGAATGTTTAATCCATCATTGGTCCTCTTTTTCTCTCACTAAATTGTGGGGTTCTTCAGTTTCATGGCATACTTATAGTTTTTCATGCATTGCAAGTAGTATTTAGCTTGGGAAATTAGTATTCGGCTTTACGTTCTCAATCTGAAGCAGTCTCTCTCTCATAGTTCGCAGTTTACCTGAAGGGGGAGAACTTCAGTACACTGCAGTTTTTTCTCTTCTTAATTCCCCCATCCATGCAATTCATTTCACCAACTCTGGAGCCAAACTTGCTGTGGGTTTTGAATGTAGCCGTGTGAGTATCATCTCTCGTAGTTTTACTAACTAATCTTGTTTCATACTTATTCAGGTTGTTGCCTCTTTTTGAGATGGATTATTGAATAAGATGCTTAATCTCAGGTAGCAATTATTGACATGAATTCACTATCAGTTTTGTTCCTTACGGACTGTATGTCTGCCTCTACTTCTCCAATCATTTCGGTGACTGGAGTAGAACGTTCAAAGATTCATAGCATTGAGAGGAGACCAGAGGAGGTAAAGCCTGATACTCCAGCCAATTCTACTGAGGAAATCATGTTTGTATTAACCAAGGATGCAACTCTCAACGTCATTGATAGTGGTAGTGGTAGATCGATCAACGCTCATCCATGGCGTCCAAAAAAGAAAGCAAATGTGGTTTCCATGTATGTCATAGGCAAGTATAATCCCTATCGAAAATCAATACTGAATCTTTTCAATGGGGTTGTGCTAACAAAAACCTTACAGAAACCAATATTTTTCCTTCCACAGACAGCAGTTCTCCAACCTCTGGCAGAAGTGATGATGATAAGCTGGAAGAGTCGGGTCAAGATACAGTTGGGAAGAATGTGCCAATCGACAAGCCTAATCAAACAAGGATTAGCTCACATAATAATGACAAGCAGAACTCTTCAGACATAGAAACCACTGCAGAAAGATTAACGGATTCACTTATTCTGCTTTGTTGTGAGGATTCGTTGCGCCTTTACTCTACAAAGAATACCATTCAAGTAATTCTATTTCCTTCTTGTTTTTTGTTTATAAACCACGTCATATGTTTATTAGTTGACTGATATTCTTCATCCACTCCTTTTTAGGGAAACAGTAAAAGTATTTATAAAGTGAAGCATACAGTACTTTGTTGTTGGGCATCAACTTTTAATAAAGATAACAAAGTTTGTGGAGTGATTTTGCTGTTTCAGACTGGTGTAATTGAAATCAGGTAAACTGCTTGTGGGATAGGATCATTTTAGGCTGCTTCTTAGGTTTGTGTAATGCAGATTGAATGCTCTTGAGAGTTAATTGAGCTGTTGTTACTTGTATTCGAATTGCTGATATTGAAACTCCGTCTTTGCTCCAGATCACTTCCAGATTTAGAATTGCTTAAAGAAAGCTCTCTAATGTCAGTTCTAAGGTGGAATTTCAAGGCAAACTTAGAGAAGATAATGAGTTCTGATGATGGGCACATCACGATGGTATCATTTAATCCCAATTATTGCTACTGTTAGAAAAATGTTTAGCATGTTTTCCTTTCTGGTGATGGGAAGGGGTCGGGAGTGTTAAACGATGGAGTTTTGAACTGCTTCACCTCACAATTCTTATTTTTAAATGTTTTTCTTACTCCCCCTATTTCAGTTAGTGTGTTGTGTACTGTGATTCTTTTGATTATAGCTATCTAACTTTGAGCGTCTTTTAGGCAAATGGTTGTGAGTTGGCCTTCATCTCCCTATTAAGTGGTGAAAAATGTTTCAGGTACATTTCTTATCTGTTGAACCATTAGTGCGATGGAATCGTCAATCTTAGAATTTATCCTTTAATATGATTATCATTACAATTCCTGATGGAACAGAACGGTGCTTTTGTTAGGATTCCCGAGTCTTATCCATGCCTCCATGATAAAGTCCTAGCAGCTGCTGCCGATGCTGCCTTCAGTCTCTCTTCAAATCAGAAGAAATCACAGGTTCAAGTTAATATCAGTTGTTTATACTGATGTAAGATTTGTCTTTCCATAGCTTTTCTTAGTTCGTTTCATCTTGTTATATAGGTTTCCAAATCGGGAATTATAAGTGGTATCGTCAAAGGCTTTAAAAGGGAAAAGGTAGATGTTAATGATATTTTGAATCCTCAGTCCGATGTTACTCATCTAGAGCAAATTTTTTCAAAGCCCCCCTTTTCAGACTTATCCCATACGGCCACAGATCACCAAGAAGTTGCTGAGCTTAACATAGGTTGTCCATCTCTCCCTCATTCTTTTCCTTTGTCCTTTCATCAATTCATTCTCGGACACCTGACGTTCTCTTTCCAACAACAGATGACATCAATATAGATGAACCTCCTCTGCATCCAGCGACTACATCACAAGATGTGCAAAGTACTAAAAAGGATAAGTAGATTGCCTTCCAAATTCTGTATCCTTGAACTCATTATTTGATGAAATGATTTTCAAACTGCAGAAAAGGAAACAGAACGGGAAAAGTTATTGGGCAGTAGTGACGATACGGAACCCAGACGTAGGACACCTGAGGAAATTAGAGCCAAATACAGAAAGGCTGGGGTAATTATGTGTGATGGTTTCTGTGTTCTTCCATAGAAACTGCTCTTAAACTCTATACGGTCTAATGTTATAACTGTTTCAGGATGCATCTTCAGCTGCAGCAGAAGCAAAAAACAAGCTTCTCGAGAGGCAGGAAAAACTGGAGGTATCATATTGAGTATCATTTGAAACTCTTTTTTATCTTTTAACATCGTTTTTTAACTAGGACCGGAACTGTTGGTTAGATCAGAAAAACTCAATAAGAATTGGCCAACTCATGCAGATAGCTCCCGGGTTTTCTTTGTCTAACCTTCAAGGCTCCCTTTTTTGTATCAGAGAATCAGCCAGCGAACTGCAGAATTGCAAAGCGGAGCTGAAAACTTTGCATCATTAGCAGATGAACTTGTCAAAGTAATGGAGAATCGAAAATGGTGGCAAATATGAACTAGAGAATGGTCTGGCATTATTCTGCATGTTGGTTTTGATTGCTTATGCATTCCCAGTTGCTGCTTCTGTTTGACCATTTTCAGATTTTGGTCATTCATCTTTGCGAACATCACGAACCTACATTTTCGGATATGGTCAAGAGAGCATTTTTCACGGTCGAATCCATTTCGAATTCAGAGGGCATGCTTGGGTTTTGAGTACTGATCCTATCAAATGGGAAGTAATTAGTACAGAGATCGGCTTTGAACTTTCAGTGTGTGTATGCATATTATATATGAGCTGAGCATTTTGCAGGGAATGTCTTATTTTTAATCCCTTGGTGCAGAGGTTACTGTAAGAAACACAGCAATATATGATGTACTGTTTCAGACATACTATTCATGAAAGATCAAAGGTTCACTCTTATTAATTATCCATTACTATATTCGGTCCAACAAGTAGTTAATGGGTCAAATTTGAATTGATCAAATTTTAGGTCGGGCTTGATCGAACAGGTTGGGTTTCGATTAGCTCAAATTGTTTTTAAATTTAGTAAAACAATTTATTTATTTGAGTTTTTTATTTTTATTTCTATTTTTA
>JANTNU010000004.1:32485027-32503167 GCA_024752395.1 Erythroxylum havanense | reverse complement strand
ATTTTATATATTTTTAATTAATAAATCAAATTTTATTTGAATTTTATATATTTTAAAATTTAATTATATTTATTAACAATTATTAAATTAAATTTATAAATTAAATCAAAATTATTATTATTATTATTATTATTATTTTTGGAGACAGGATTAAAAATATACAGTATAATTGTATAATATAACAATAAAATATTTTGTAATTTTTTAAAAAATTTATAAACTATTCCATAAATTTAATAAATTATCTGAAATGATAATCGGTAATAACTGATAGTGATACAATATCGTGCCAGAACCTAATACGGAAACATTGATATATATAGTCAACTTTATTATAGAAATCGAGTTATTTACAGCTAATTGATTTTAAGCATGCTTCGATTTAAACTAACGTTAGGTATGAAACTAAAAGGTAATAGTTGATGACACGTGTCCTCAAATCCACAACTACAGACAAGTAATACAAGACAAGAACAGGATTCTAAGTTTCTGATTACAAAGTTACGTTGTTTAAGAATGAAACTTAGAATCCTGTTTGCTTTCAAGATCTTTCAACTTCAGAAAATCTGTGCATCAGCTCCTTTGAAATGACCCTAAAACCAACAAATATCTCCAACACCTTCTTTTGTTGCACACATTATTAACAGAGACTGCCATGAATATTCTTAGAAGAAGCTTGGCACAAGAGGGGACGAGCATGTCATCACGTTCCACTGAAAGTTGATATCGTTTGTGGGGTATGAGAATTTGGCATCTCTTTGAAAAGCCGTACCTTGATTATAAAGAATTGGGTTGAAAGATTCAAGTTTGTAGAGTGGTTCAATATCGTTCTCGATCCTAAGCTTCTTAAGAGCTTGGAAGCTTTCCTGAGACTGTATTTCAGTTCTGTTGTCACCTTCTGAATCAGACTCAAACTCTCTTGCCATGGATTCCGATTCTTCACACAGAGATGGCAGCGAAAGAGGAGAGAAAGGCTTGCTTGGCTTGGGAAATGGAGTTCGGTTTCTACGTTCCTCAACAATCCTCTCCAGGAATCTCCTTTGTGCTTCAATCTTAAGTTTCAAGCTCTTCTGAACCTGGAAATATTTCTCAATATGATCAGTATAAAGCTGACAAGAAATTACAGAAATATAGATTTAGGTACCTCAAGTTGGTCACCGAGTCGTCTTTGTACTTCCATCTGCATTTGTAACGCCTCATTAAGTTGAGCACCTCTGCAAGAATAATTCTCGAAATCAGGATCTAACTCGATCATTCACTAACCAATGTACATAAGAATCTGAATCTAGAGAACAATCAAAATTTCAAGCACTTACGAAGTTGCACTGAAGTTTGGTAATAATTCTGATATGCTTCTCCTCTCAAACCTGCTTCCTGCAGAAAATATAACGTAAAATAAGCTAAAACAAGAGAAACAGATGAATAAATCATTAAATAATATAAGAAAACAATGAAATGTACAAGGTAGTTTAGGCTTACTGTTGGGTGTTTCAGGAATAAACTTCGATATCCTGTACTTCTGTTGAGGAATTTTGCGAAAATAACCAAGGATTAGAATCGCCATGATTCCATGAAGCAGGAAAGTAATGTTCTTTAACGGTACCTGCAAGTGGCTCTTAACATGGTAGATCGTCAGACCTGGAATGCCCATAGCTCTCAAAATCCCCTTCGGTTTTGCCCCTGGAAATTCCAATTCAAACACAATAATCAGTTCTGAGGTTTCCTGATGATCAAAAGAGAAACCTGTCCTGATGATCAAAGAACTCACTGTCAGGACCACCAAGTTTGTTGACCGCCTCTTCAAACCTATCATGCAGTTCTTGTGTCCAACGTAAACGCTCTTTACCTGAGCCATCGGAGCGACTGGAAGCCATAATCGTAAAGAAAAAGAGGGTATATCACAAAATGGCGCTCCAAGCAATGCACGATTCAATGACGATCCTGAAAGGTATTATAAAGAGACGAATCCCAACTGCATAGGGAAAAAAATCACTGTTGAAGGCGATTATAACAAGGTTATTACTACAAGACCCCACTTGTCAGGTAATGCTTCATATTGTCGGTATAAACCAAAGTTTCTGTAAAGTCCAAAGGTTCTGCAAATTCGGGAGGTCCTTTGTCAAATTGATCATCGTACTCAAGGTTGGAGCTAAAACGTTAAACACAGTCGGGACAGCTTACAGACAATGTTCTCTTATCTGTCGATAAGTGGAACCTCCTGTCTACCGACAAATTCCTAGTACTCATCGACCTTAACCACATTGATCCAATCCTATTAGTTTGGATCAGGCTTTTGATATAGTTGATGTTACATTACATAGCTGTTTGATTCAAGATCCAATCAAAGATACTAATACTTGGGCTCAATCTCGATTTTTTAACAATTTAGCCTTCATAGCCGCAGAACCAGCTCATTTTCTTTTGATATCAGGCTTACCCACCAAAAGAACAGTCATTTCCGACCCAGCTAAGAGTTCCCTAGAGACATAGTACCATTCTTGAGTGTTTCCTGGCTTTTGTACTGATTACTGATTAGAAAAGCATGTTCTTTGAGGTCAGAAGATCACCGTGAGTGCTACTCAAAAATATTGAAAGGCACGAAACAGATTGTAGCAATTGCCTTCTAAAACAACCTTGTAATTGATCTGATGCTCTCCACCGGTCCCAACTCCTCCTTGTTGGCTCTTCCCAATATGGTAGCCTATTAAGTAGTTCATTTGCAGATTACCCCTCACAAATAGTTATCAGTATCAAGCATCCTGACAAGGTAAGATCATAAGCAGCTCCAAACTGTTCAAGGGCACGAGTTGGAAATCAGCATCTTGATCTGTAAACTGTGTCATGGAGATTTGTTACGCAGTTTGTAGGTGGAACGAGGCAGACTGTTCATGCTGCTTGCACCTCTCCTCTTCTTCATCCTCAACCATGGACTGCTCATACGTTCAGTTACGTCAATTCAATTCTTTTCTGTTAAGGTTCTAACTTTCATATTTAATGGATATATTCAATTGTTTTGAATATAAATAGATTGTACATGAAAAATCTTTAATATTAGACATAGTGTTTAGAAGTTTATAAGAGAATTTCATTGATGATGTGTGTGTGTAAGGATAGCAACCGAGGGGTAACCTCATGGATTCAGATTAACTGTTTTGTTCTATGAGCATTCATCCATTCAATTTTTGCGAATCTTATTTATTGAGTAAATAGATGCTCATAGATTAAAATAAGAATGGACGATCAGAACAGAATAAAAACAAAATAATGAGAATAGGTGACCTGTTCCCTTGCTGGTTTAAATCATTTGTCCCTATTAATTGAACATTTTTAATCTTAATTGAGCCTTTTCAACCTTAAATCCTTTTTTGTTTCAACTTTCAATTCTATTTTTTAAACATTGAAAAAAAGAGAGAAATATAATTTCCTTTTCAAGGTTAAACAAATGAAAGCTTTCAGGTGATTGAAAGATAATAGTCCGAGCTCATCAGGAAAATATTGCGGCCAATGACAGAACCTGCTTGAAGATCATTCCTGGTCTTGGAAACGAATGTCAATACAAATTACAAAGGTCCCAAGTAAAAGAAACTGTCATTCTCTCTGGTGGAACTAACATACATTTTACAAATGCACTGCTCTATTCCGTTTATTTCGAATTGTTCACTTAACCATGTTTACAAACTCAATTCGTCTACCTTGTGATATTCCGACTGTTGGCATCTTCGGAATGAGCAGCGGTTCCCCTTAACAGCCATCGGGCTTATCGATCAAAATTGGGGCCTGCTTTCGACTATATTCCCATCCCCCAGTCACGTTGAGTTTATAGCATGCTAAGTTCAAATCCTGGAGAAACTCCAGAAATCAGGATGGTTATACCAGTTAGGCTTGGCCGGTACTCCTGCAAGCATAACAAGTGGGTTTGACCAAATCTTTTCAGCCGGGTGTGTCAGCTAGCAGTAGAAGATTCTTTGGACTTCTCTGTAAGACCCTCCTTCTCCACGTTGTTTGTATCCGCAGTTTGAGCTTGGCTAGTTGATGTTTGACTTGAAGCCTGTGGATCTGTAGCTATCCCCAGAACCACCAAAACAGACCTAAAATGCAGGAAACGAAACAAGAAGTCTTTAGTCATACAGAAGTGGAGACACATAACTTCCAAAATCAGGTTCCCGTTATCCAGAGAAAAATTCATTTCTCGTGACCTTGGGAGTGAAGGTTTAATGTTTGGCTGGCTGGCGTGAGCAACCAAAGGAGCTTTCAGTGCGGGAGTTCTATTCAGTGCATTTTCCAGTTGTGGTGGAGGTAACTGTAAAGGCCAAAAGGATATAAATTGGGTAAGAAAGCTTCGATAAACACGTCATGCCAGAGAGAAAAAGGAAGACAAAAACAGAAACAGACTGCAAAAGGTACAAATCTCCCTGTATGACCCCGACTTCTATATGGATATCAAACATAAACATTGAATATCTAAAAATTCAAGTACAAAGCCAAATTCCTGGTAACAAAAGTTTGACAAGTGAACCTTCAGTTCCTAAATATTTCTACGGAATGCTCCCGGCCTATCATAACAGCATGAACTAAGTAGATGTGTAAAGTCCTGATAAAGCATACCTGAAGTAACACGCCAAATGAATGAGGCTTTGTCATTTGTGCACACTTTACAAATCCAACCCACAACTTCGGATACTTCCAGATCTGTGACAGCAGCCTACCAGATCAACTATGAATTGATTGAATAAAATTGAATCCATATTCGAGTTTAAAAGTATGAAAAGTTCACCTGTTTGCTAACTAGACGAGAAAGGATCTCCATTATAAATTCTACCTGAAGCAATAGTAACTTAAAGAGTCAACTGTGGCAGAAAAGCAAATCTTATAATGGAAATTTTATTTGAAAGACCATCTTTTCTTGGTCCATGGAAGTAGATAGCATATCCATTTTACTGCATTAATCATCTCTAACCTATTGCTTTATCATGAATTGTGCAAAGAAACTACTGATTCTTCTAGATGTAAGAAGTTGTTTTTCATTATCAGTTGTAGATTTCCTACCAGTGCAGGAAAAGCACCAATGGCTTGTAATACAGTCCGCATGAATAATAAAGGAAGAGGAATCTGTTCAACCTGTAGGATGGAATCTCATATGAATGTGAAGTCAGATGTCATTAATAATTAACTGATCTGACAGAAATCTCAGGATAGAACTGACCAACTGATTCAAGACTTTTGCTAGAACTTGTTGAGTGAATATCTGCCGTTGCTCAAAACAAGTATTACATGCATCAGTAACCTGAATGTTCAAAAACAAGTCTCAGTTACGTACTTGTTCAAGTTCATAAAGTTTAACAAAAGAAAAGAAGGGTGGGGGCATACTTTCTTCAAAGGAATTCCATCTCTGTCAGGATCAATCCCATGAATAGCTATCAACACTTCAGCTGGAGTAAGGACTGGTTGAGACCCCTGCCACAAATTAGCCACTTTGAGTTAAAAGTATTTAAAAAAGAAAGAAAGAAAACACTATATAAACTCAGAGCACATTAATTTTGTTCTTCTACATTCTATATGTGAAAATCAACCAATCTGGAGGTCTTATCCAACTTGTGTGAACAGCTCATATGAGAGGGTGTATACAAGTCCAAACACCGTTCTGCCAAAGCAAGTAGTTAGCTAAAAGGAAATAATTAACGCATTAAAGCTAAAATGGTTTCATTGGCCTTTGTTACATTAAAGTTCTCTTTACAAACCATAAATGAAAAAGAAAAAGAAAAATTATAACAATAAAGAAGTGAAATCTTGCACAGAAGAACAACAAATAAGGGTCCTCCTACCAACAACTGAAAATAATAATCAAAATAATAATGATAACAACAATAACAACAGAAATAAGTAGAAAAAGGAAAAAATCTTCTGTTCACATGTCAAAAACAAGTGATCTGACTATTGGACACTACATAATGGCTTGAAATATAAGATACTCAAGCCACAGTCAGCACTCTGATGTTGAAAAGGAAGAAAGAATACCTGCAGTATGCGTGAAATTGTGAGTTGGAACTTATCAGGAGGAAGATTCACAAGATGAGGAAAGATCAGCAAAACCTGGAAAATGAGTTATGCAAACAATTACTAGTTGTAAAACACAAGAACGAGCTGAGTAAAGAAACTGGAATGAACAAGGTGCATGAGAAGAACTTTATTCCCAAGTACGAAAAGAAAAGAAGTTCAGGGCAATGATTTAAAATTATACCTTAAGAAAATATGAAAAATAAAGAAAACAGATCCACATGACCTAATGCTATCATTATTAAAATACATAATAATAGAAGCAACCATAAAAGTTGCTAATTTTAGTTCTACTCAATTTCACAATCCCATGAAGTGCAACCTACTTTAGAATCACTTTATTAAATCTATGCTCCCAGTGATGGCCCAACTCTGATTGATATATGTGTGGTTATGACAATATGTAGACGGTATGAAACTCGAAACTGCCAAGAAACTACACATTCATGTTGTATGAAGAGCCAAATAAAAGAGGATACCTCATCTCTTGGGAGGTGCGGAAGTACAGGGATTAAAATCTCTACATCCTGCAACAAATAACACGTTGTTTGTTGTTGAATACCCTTGATATATCAAAACTTAGAGAAAATAATTTGTTTCCTACCTTCAGTTTTGAATCATATAAATTTTTAATGGTGGATAACAATGCTGGTGAAGGAACTGCCCCATCTGTCAATGTTTGTAAAACCTGATGTAGAAGCACAAAATTTGAAGAATAGAATCCAGGTCAGAAGAATGATGATAACAATTTTCATAAGGTTAGAATATCAATTCAGTATTGGTAGAAATCATACTTGCATCAAGAGATTCTCACTTCCATTTGGAGGATCAGAAATTATTTCAAGAAGCTCAGAAGACGAACCCATGGTACGGACTAATATGGGAATGTGGCGATGAACAGCCTGCATCAGAGCACCGCTGATGAAGTTCATAGCAGAAATGAAACACTTTTTTAAGTAAAACCATTATCGGCCAGACCTGCTTAACTGCCTTTGGTGAACTTCTGTAGATAACAAAGATTTGGCGAAAAAGAGAGTGCTTCTGCAAGTCATATAACAAAGCAAACTATAAATGACCTAAACCAAGATCAGAAATAATCAGATTTTAAAATAGAAAAGAACTACTTGACTAAAGGAAACAAGATTTGAACTGTTACAAACCAGGTTTTAAAATTAATCTTAAAGTCAATACCTTTGTGCATAGAGCAAAATACAAGGACAAGCAACGCTGGGCCTCAGACATGGAGATTGATGAAACACTTTCAGTTGTGCATGATTGGTGAGTTTCTGAGATATCTTTACTGATGGCACTAACTGATTGATGATCACTTGACTGCTTATCCAAATTGATATCCTGTCAAAATTTGCAACCAGAACACAACTAAGTTATCAACTTGACCAGGCTAAAGGTCAGATAGAAAGGGAGAGAGAGGCCCAAGTGAAGCTCACATCTCAAATACCTTCTGTAATTCATTAATAGAACCTTCAGTGCCATTGGCATCTGTAGCATCGCCAGTTGCTACAGAAAGCAACATTTCATTCGCAAACTTCTCTATTTGCTGAGCAATAGAAGAAAGAGGATAAAGCTTGTTTGCCACCTGCAAAATGAACCTCAGAATTTCAAAATAGATTACAGATTGCAGTTTATTTGGGACTTCAGTATCAAGTTGAGTGTAGGAACCAGGCGAATTGCCTTCATGCGCACTTCCTCCAATTGATGAACTGCACTCTTCCAGATTTAAAAGAAGAAAATCAATAAAGGTTGAAACATGAAACACAATAAAATGATCTATGAGAAAACAGAAGAAACCTGCAATGCAATTTTCAAGCAAACTTCTCGCATAGGAGGCCTCAACAAAATCAGGCTCCAGACAGTGCTTAGACCTTGAGTCACTCGATCTCCACTTTGCGCCTCCTCAACTTTATCAGAATTCCCAGGACAACACAAGGACTCCAATAAGTTCCAAACTGACTTTGGCAAATAAGGAGCTTCACCGAGTAATCTACTTAAAGATTTATCAGAAGGTGGAAAAGAATCTCTAAGTGTTTCAGCCTGCATTTACCAGTAATTTACAGTCTTGACAATTAATAAACTATTGAGTAGTCAACATATACAAAGGAAATGAGCACGAACCACTGCCAGAAAGAATGTTTCATATACAGAAGCAGCATTCGTAGAAGAAAAGAAGTCACGCTCTTCTTCTACCTCACCATACAACCTGTAGAGGACACGCAAAGTTAACTCGTGTCCCTGAAGTCATCCAGTAATTGGTGTCAGATATAACAGATTTTTAGAAGAGTATAACAAGAATACAACTATAAACACATTCCTCTTCAACAGTTGTCAATTAGGAGTTCTAATCGAAGAAAATTTTAGCAACATTAGAAACTAAGATGCCCACAGACTTGAAATGAATTCTTCGCTAATTCAAGGAAGATTAATATGCTTACATGCTGGCTGTCAGATTTGTTTACTGCATTAGAAGGATCTTTCAATAATATTGAAAACATCAATGAGGTCAAGGAAAATTAGAATTCCAGAGCAAAAATATTTCTCACATCATTTGGCAATCCAAACATCTCAGAAGCCAAAATATATGGAAAAGGAACCCCAAATATAGGGCATATCATGACATTTAGAAATGATCAAGAGTGTGTGTGTGTGTGTGTGTGTGTGTGAGAGAGAGAGAGAGAGAGAGGAGGGGGCATGCTCACCCCTACATAAAAGATGCTAGTATTCACTGAACAACTAAGGAAAACTGAAAAAAGAAAAAGGCTGAACGCTCAGTACCTCATAATTTATATAGTCTGATAATATGTGCTCCTGAAGCACTTTCCATGGTTCCAACTCTGAAGGTAACTGCAAATGATATAATATGTTATCTGATATAGTAATGGTATGCTAACTTGCACCATGGCACAAAGTAAACTATCCTGAAAATGCATCCATGTAAAGGTAGAAGTACCTCAACTCCTAGATAAGCAAGTAAAGAAAATCGAACTTTTGAACCTCCAGCAATTGTTACTTGTTTATAGGCCTCAACAATGCGTGCAAAAGTCAAGTTTTGCAGTTGATCCTTCTGTTCATCAGCAAGGCTGACAACAGGTGCTGACATCTTAGGGAGGGTAAAGGTAGGTAACACAACAGAAGTGGCTGTTGAGGAGATCACACTATTGGAATCAATAGCGGCTGCTTTTGCACTAAGTTCCTCTGACTTATCTGTTGATATTGATGGATGTATATCCAATGTTGACCTATCACCCAAACTTGTAACTTGTTCTTGACTGGCGTCATCCACATCAGTTGAAACCATTGAGGAACCACCCACAGTCTCAGAAAATCCATCATTACGACCAGAAGAGTCTAGACCCGGTATCTCACTTTCTAAATTTCCAACGTCATGGGTATAAGAAGGAATGTCTAAATTGTCCATCTCCATTCTAGATATGTCAAGGTTTGCAGAAACTGGTAATCCATCTGGCAACATTTCACTATCAGCTCCATGACTCATTCCATCATCTACAGCAGCAACATCAGATGGGCTTGATATGTGAAGATCCTCCTCCTCCTTTAGAGGCTGCAATTTTTGTGAGCATGGACATATATTCAGAATAAATCCAAACCCAAAAAGGAAAAACAAGATAATTGAGATTAGCTAAAAGTAGTACAGTGTAGGGATAGCATGTTAATCAAATGCACAAAAAAATGTTGAAATTTAGGACAAAGAGTAAAAAGTGTCAAAGCCTTACTGTTTTGAAGTCAGATGCTGACTGGTGAGCATTCAAACGTGAAGCTATAGGGGGGAAAGAAGTAGACAGTGAAAGAACATTAGCAACAAATGAAGGAGGATACTTTGCTTGAGTATCACTACCAACTATAGTCATGTCAACTAGTGATTCATCATCTCCTTCAGCTTGAGAACAACTAGAAGGGAGGTTGCGCATATTAGCCATCACAACTTCAGCAAGCAAGTCAGCAGAAATACTTGAAATGAGAATCTCTAAAGAACCAACAGCTTTTTCACCCTGAGCCACTAAGGCTCCAAACATGGCAACCAGTTGTTGTACAGGTCCATTATCATCATCTACTGTATTAGCAGCACGTCCATCAGATGAAATGTCATCCTGAGACACTGGAACATTCCTGCTTGACTCTTTAGTTGATTCCTCCGAGACACTAGGAGTTGGTTTAACACGTTTACCACACATCTCACTATCTTCAGCCAAATCAAGAGCATCTTTTGACGCTGATCTTTTCCTCCCCTGTTTAATGGGTGTATCAGCAAATGCTTTAATTGAAACTTTCCCTTCTTGAAAAACATTAAAGACCTTAGAAAGAAACTTCAAATGCATGTATACAAATATATGTAGATCCTCATATATGTCCATGAATAAGGGGTGTAAATAACAAGAAAACAAGTACCTTAGAAACCAGTACATCATGGCTATCCTCATCTAAACTGCCCTTGTCATTGTCATGTAGGGCATCGTCTGCCAACTTTTCTGCTTCCATCTCTCTCAAACAACCAACTAGACGATCCCGCCACTGCAGAATGACGGAGAAAATTACTATTTTGTTTCATAGATACAGAATGATTCTAAAATCAAGCTACTGCAACGCCCTTGCAGTTACTGGATAGGATTATCACGAAGAGAACATATCAAAAAGTATAAGGATCATCGAAAGAGCACAAGGAGAGTGCAAAAGATGATAAAAACCAAGGAATATATCTAATAGTCACATGTTTTTTGAAGTCAAAACCCCCTATTCATTGATCTTTGACACAATTCTCTAGAGATGGAGACGAATACTGCTACCAAATGCAAGGAAAATCAAACAAAACTATAAATCTTGCATACCGGCTTTGCCCCTGGGTGAGTGCATTTCAAGCAGGTAAGGAGAGAATTTCTGAGAGCAAGATGTGCCCCTGATGCATACACCCCTTCAATAGCAGATCTTGAGGGATCCAAACTGAGTAAAACTGACAAGATACGACCATAATACGCAGGCCTTTTCTTCGCAATTGTAGCAAGACTGGTAAGAAACAAAGAATGATATTGCAAATTATCCAAGAATCAAGATTTCAGAGCTTCTACAGGATGATAAGAGTTGAACAACAACGAAACTGATCAAGCAGACTAAATAGCCGTACAACTAAAGAACTATGCTGCTAAACTGTAGTTAGACACCTACCTATTAATAAGCACGATGATTACCAGATTACTCAGAGATTTCACTGCAGGAAATCTAAGCTGATCAAGCAATAATCCCAACCTTTTGCTGGCCTCAATTGACAAATCTCCAACATTTAGTATAGGATGGCCCCCACGAAACCATGATATGTTAAATTGATCAAGCTCCCCTACAAAATAAGGAACAAAGCTAAATAACTAAACATAACCAACTAACTGAGGCATGTCAAGAAGAAGGTGGCATTATTTACCTGCATGGGGAGGAGGGTTTGAAGGGGCATTAGGATCGGGTGTGTAAAGAAGAATGACAGCTTCGACAAACTTGAGGGCTAGCATCCTTACACCTCCATTTCCCGGCTTGAGAATTAGGTATGACAATGAAATCAGACTTTGGTGAAAGTTAAACTCAATAGTGAACCGGTATCAAAAATGCAATTACCTGAAAAGCTATACAGTAGATCTGTTCCTTGAACTCTAGCATTGATGACCACGACAACTTAACCAAATCATCCAACTCACTAGTGTAAAGACCCTGGAATATTCAGGAAACAAATATTCAAGTCTTCTTTATTGATTAGAGGCCAAAATTTTCAAAAAAGGCAAAAGTAAGCATCCATCTAACTGTGTTAACGGCATATAGCAACAGATAAAACAAGTTAAGCCATTTGGAGTGGCTTGATATCAAACAACAATCTTAGACTATGAATGTCATAAAACAAAGTTAATCCTCGACCAACGAATAAAAAAGAAAGTACCCATCATGGATTTCACCAAAACTAACCTGAATTGCAACTAATTGAAGTATAGACCGGAATAAATTAGTCCCACAAGTTATGGCTTGTCTAGCAACAGCTGGTGTACGATCTGCCAATACGCTCATCAATACGGGAACAATTTCAGGCACAAATTCGCAGTACTTCAATCCAATATCTCCAATTATCCTACACAATTCACACACGACAAAAAAAATGGAAAAGAAAAGCAGTCAGATCCACAGAAAACACCATCTCGAAACTAATTTAGGTTTCTCCTTAGTTTTCTAGTCAGTAAATTGCAACAATCAAGAATACGATCGAACTAGGCTTAGCGAACCGTACTCCGCAATAAATTTGCGAACCGGGGAATTTTCATCGGACTGCAACTCAAAGATATGCGGAAGCAACTGGGAGATCGAACCGGCGTCGTCTACCTCCACTAGTCTCTGCTTCAAGACTCGCAATTTCCCGAGTTTGGAAGGTACGTCAATGGCGGATTTCACAGAGTTGACGAGACTCACGAGCCTCTCCCCCGAGGTCGAATTCGCTACCGCGACCATTTCTTGAAACCAAGAAAAGGAAAAGAGGGGAAAAAAAAAAAAAGGCCCTAATTTTGTTTTAAAGCCTTTTGATTTATAAGAGAGGGAAAAAGAAATGATATTTAGATTTTGAATCAGGAAACGGGTTCCGACCGGGTCATAATGTCACCGGCGGTGGAAAGGGATTGGGATTAGGGTTATGGTTAGGGTTCAGATAAACCGATTTGGTTGGTGCGTGACGGCTTGATAGTTGATTTCACCTGAAATCGCGCGTACGGTACGGAGTACGGACCGTTAAAATGAAAAGTCAAAACGGTGCGTTACGTATATTAAATAGTCTAGTTCAAAATCTCACAATAAAATATGGTCTTAAAATATCTAACAGTACACAACCTTATCTTAATATAATAAAGAGACTATTTTTTTATAGGAAAATAAAGAACTCCGATTACAAAATAAATCTCGGGAAACTGATTCCCGACATATCTTCTAAAAAAAGACTATGGCACCCTATAGGTGTTACATCGAAAAAAGTGACCCCAATGTCGGAATGATCTACTTGGGCAGCGAGCTAGTCCGCACATCTGTTGCCCTCTCGGTAGACATAGACCCATATGTAAAAGCGGCTTACATTTGTAACTTACATTTAGACTTGAATAAAATTTTAATTTAATTAATAATCACTATTTTTAGAATAAATAAATAAAAGTAAATTTATTAATTCTCGTATCTTTCTAAAATTTGACATGAAAATTTTTTTAAGCATGAAATATTTTTTTGGTAAATGCAAATTATGGATACTAAAAATGCTTTTACATCTTCAACTTTTGTGTAGAATAATATGTATTAAAAATGAAATGAAAAATAAAGAGTATTAATTGATATTCATTTATTTTTGTATGGGTATTCAAAAATAGTCTTTTTATCACTTAAAAGTAATGTTACGTACTACAAGACCTCCCAGACCCCTCTTATAAATACATAATATGTTATACTAATCAACCCTTAATTGAATTCAAATAATTTTTACTTTTACCCTTTAATTTGTTGTTATCAACCAACTTAGTGTAAATTTAATTACTAACAGTAATATAGACATTTGCACGTAAAAACCTCATTTTCTTCAAAAATCACTACGAGGAATACAATTTTTGTTCTTTAATTCCCATTTAAAAAGGTCTTTATTAGATCATAAGCAATATATGGTTTTAAAAAAATAGGGCGGGCAGAAATGAAAAGCAAAATAACAGCAGAGGGCACAACTGAAAATAGCTAAACAAAAAGGAAACATTCATACTAAAAGGCAAAATTCAGGATAAGGCGGAGAGAAAACAGACATGGCTATTCAAATGAACCACCTCCACACATACGTATGGAAACGAACGGAGCTACCCATCTCTACCCTCCGAGGAGGAGGAAGATTTCAACTCAAAACGGACCTCGGACGAAGAATTCGAGTCAGAGCAGAATCAGCCGGTGCCCGGCAGCTGATACAGTCGGGCATTGTCAGGCCTATAGTGGCTAAAGATGCTGCCATGGCAATGAGCTCAGATGGCTACAAGCTTCTGGACATCAGACCAAGCTGGGAGCGAGAGAAGGCAAGAGTGGCAGGTTCCTTGCACGTTCCTCTCTTTGTTCAGGACATGGACAACAGTCCCTTAACTCTTCTGAAGAAATGGGTTCATTTTGGTTACATTGGGTTGTGGACTGGTCAGAATTTCACAATGCTGAATCCTGATTTTATCCAGCAAGTAGAGGCAATTGTTCCTGATAAGAAGACCAAGCTGCTTGTAGCTTGTGGGGAAGGGCTAAGGTGAGGGATTTTTTGTTAAAACTTAAAAGCCTGCCGCCTAATATCATCTTACCATAAGTCTCTGTTTCCTTGCAATTCATCAGGTCAATGATGGCAGTTTCCAAGCTGTATAATGGTGGATACAAGAACTTGGGATGGCTGGCAGGAGGGTTCAACCGATCTGTAGTCGGCGATTTTCCGGACACTGAAGGCCCCGAAAAGTTGCAATACGCAACCATAGGGGGCGTTTCCTATTACTTTTTTCAGCTGCTTGTACTCTTACAAGCTGTGGATAAGAATAGTAATTGATTACCAATTCCATTGTTTCATCAGTGCTTGGCTACTCATGTGATATGATTATCCATCATATACAAATTACAGTTCCAACACATTCGATGCCAAACAACATACTGGAGAAATTATTGAGCCACAAAATAAGTATGAAACCAAGATTGGGAAATAAATCATCAAGGTCTTACATAAAATTAAAAGGACAAAATATTTCCAACATCTGAGTTGTGTCTTTGTGACATTTTATCATCAGAGATTAAAGCGAAAAGAGAACATTTTACGCTAAGTATAGATCAATCCATGGTAGTTCATGCTTCGGGAAATGATGTGATAACTGAATCAAACAGGGCATCCTTGTTCTCCATCATATCTGAAAATTAGGTTCTGAATTCTGAAACAAAACAATCACCATTCTCAAATGATATAAATGTATCAAGGAAACTACTTTGCAGGGAGACAAGTAGAGGGTGAAATATATAAGAAGGCAGGCATAGCTTAAGAGTACAAGGGAAAACAAAAAAGCTAAATGTACCATTATAAAGTTAAATGAACTAAAATTGTGATGGATGGGACCATTATTGAGAACGAAGTAACTAAATATGAACTCGGTTTAGTGATGTCATACCTCCAATTCTTTCTCATGTTTACTTTATATTTTCATTTTCATTTCCAACAAACATAGGACAAAGGAGTATTCTGAACGCAAACATCACCCCTCTTCATTATCAACCACAGTTGGACTCCTTTAAAAGTACAATCCTAAATGCACCGGGCCAAGAGTTCTTTAATGCCAAAAAGTAAAACCTTCTCACCCAATTAGGGTTGACTGGACCGAACACAATTCCTAGTCCAATCGGCCGAATAACTGAACTCAATTGCAATCAAATATAATTTAATCTGTTTTTGAGTCAGGGTATACATCGGCTAGTTTGCTATCTCTACATCCATATACATTGATTTATTAAGAACACAACAGATAAAAAACATGCATGCAACTTGCACAGATCAGTCTTAAAATCAAAATGCTATCCTCTGGGATCCTTGTTAAGAAGAAGTGCTATCACTTAGGTCTCAAAAGGATTTAATAATTTAAACATGCAAAAGAATATTTCAGGTAAAACTTGAATGGATATTTTCTACGATTTGGATTTACATCTTACAAAAAGGAACCTCACTACTGGGTCGCTGATGCTGAGTACACATCAAATAGCTTCAGTAACTGTAACTAAAAGAGACTTTGTTCTAGTCTGTAAACCAAACTGAGCAGAACCTCAAGCACACAGCGAAAGCAAACAAAATAATCATCACATTTAAACAACAGTTTTGAACCACATAACTCCGTCAAGTTAATAATTGCCATTTAAACAACTATACGAGTGAATTGAGAAACTTCCAGAGAGGAAGATTTCCATTGATAATACCCCACCATCATTAACCATTCGCTTTGCCACTTCCTGACAAATAGCAACAACAAATATAATAGAACCCACCACAAGCTAAGCGGCAACCGTACAAATAGGTTGCCAAAGTTAAAACACACAACAACAAAAAAACTAGGAGAGAGACAAAACGAATAAGAACAAATAGAGTAACAGCTCCCAAATAAAAACAAATAAAGTAACAATATTATTAATAAAGAATGAAGGGAGGGACTTTCAATCTCACCTCCCAAACGACGTCGCAAACCACCTATCCCCCTTACTCCGACCGGTTCGCGAACCTTTCCACCTTCTTGTCACTCAAATTAATACCCACCATAGCCTCACCGAGCCCACAACTAACGTCAGCCAACACGTTCGGGTCACTATAATGAGTAACCGCCTGCACAATGGCTCTAGCCCTCTTGGCCGGATCTCCACTCTTAAACACTCCAGACCCAACAAACACTCCATCACAACCCAGCTGCATCATCAACGCAGCGTCCGCGGGGGTCGCCACCCCACCGGCGGCAAACTGCACCACCGGCAGCCTCCCCAACTGCTTCGTCTGCATCACCAAATCGTACGGTGCAGCAATCTTCTTCGAGTAAGTAAAGACCTCATCATCGTCCATGTTCCTCAGAAGCCTAATATCTCCCATCACCGACCTCACGTGCCTGACCGCCTCAATCACATTCCCTGTTCCTGCCTCACCTTTTGTTCTAATCATCGCCGCCCCTTCTCGGATACGTCGAAGCGCCTCCCCCAAATTTCGGCAACCGCAGACGAACGGAATCCGAAAGTTATGTTTGTTGATGTGGTTCTCATCGTCGGCCGGAGTGAGGACCTCGCTCTCGTCAACATAATCGATACCAATAGCTTCGAGGATCTGCGCCTCCACGAAGTGGCCAATACGAGCCTTGGCCATCACCGGAATAGTTACAGCCCGTTTGATTTCTTTGATGAGTTGAGGATCGCTCATGCGAGCGACGCCGCCTTGCGCTCTGATATCCGCCGGGACTCTCTCCAAAGCCATGACAGCACACGCTCCGGCCTCCTCAGCGACGCGAGCCTGTTCTGCGTTAACAACGTCCATTATAACGCCGCCGCGGAGCATCTGAGCCAGCCCTACCTTGACGGAGAACGGAGATTTCTTGGCCTCCGTTATGGCTCCGTTGCCGTAAACCGCCACAACACCTGTTCCCGCCATTTTTATAGAAAGCAAAAGGATGAAAAATAGCCCTCAGAGAGCAACCCCCAGAGAGAGAGAGAGAGTTCGCGAGAGAGGTGACGGAGAAAAGGGCACTGAAGGTGCTGGTTAAGTAGAGAGGTGGCTTGAATGGTTACGAGTGATTCAATGCTGCGAGTGTGACGTGGACTCGATGGACCAGACGGTTACTAGATGTGATTGAAGTGATGTGATTTGATCGGACGGTGGCGATTGAGGGTTCAGGGAATTGGCGGTGGGGTTGAGGAGCAGAGGGGGTGAGAGAGGAAGATTGGTGACCAAGCAATTTTCGGTTTGCGGAACCTCGGATTAAGCAATAAAGTAGGTGACGTGGCCAGATACGAGTCAGTGTTTGAATCCAAGTTCTCATCCTCTATATAGTAATTTATTATTATTATTAGTTTTAATTAATTAATTCTTACCGTATTTTATTAAATTTTATTTACACACATTTATATAGGTCTTATTTGACAATCGACTTATTCTATCAGCTGTTAGTTGATAGTTAATTCTGTCAGTTGATTTGACCAGTAAATTTCATTAGCTGTTTATTAAAAATATTTGATAAAATTAGTTATTTAGTATTAACCTCTGTTTTAAAAATCGGACCGGACCCGCAGGTTCGATAAGTGACCGATCACCTATCTGGTTCGATTCACTCTTAAAAATCGGTTCTTAATTGAACCTGTATGAACTGGTCAAAACCGGTCAGTTGACTTGTCAAACCGATCGGGTTAAACTAGTCCGACCACTAGTTCAATAAAATTTTTTATTTTTAATATTTTTTAATATTATTTGGTATATTTTGTATTTTTTAATATTATTAATATTATATATAATTAAATATAATTATTGCATAATTATAACATCA
>JANTNU010000004.1:32462265-32479562 GCA_024752395.1 Erythroxylum havanense | reverse complement strand
GGGGATAGGGTTCACTAAAGAACCTGGCGACCACACCAGGGACAATACCTGGCCGGTGAGGCTCCCGGCCCAAACCAAAGTTGATCTTTAAAAACTCTATAAGATAAGTTATTAGAAGTTAGTTGTTTGTCTAATAATTGTATTATTTTCTATTTTTGTCTTGAATATTTTCAAAGTTAGTTTTTTTTACTAAAATTTGAAAGAATATAATAAAGAAATTAATTAAAATTTTTAATCTTTATTTAATTTTATAATATTAGTTTACATGTAAAAATACCATAATATTAAGTTTTTGAACATAAAGAAACACATTAAATTAATATTTTTAGCATATAACTACTATATATCGTACCTCGTATTATAATTATAGATATTTTTTATTTATTAAATAATAAAATTTATACATATTATATGAAGAATACTAATATGATGTAGCAAGTTGAATCATTCATAGTAAGAGAGAATTTAACGTTAAGCAATTATTATTCTTATTATTATTCTTATTATTATTATTATGCTTTTATTAAAATTATAAACTTAAATTTTGTAAAATTAAATTCTTATAAGAATATTAAACGGAATATTAAGAAATATAATATTCATGCCTTATAATTTTTAAAAATCATATCCTAATAAATCATTTTACATATTAATAATTAATACTAAACGGTTAATTTTACTAAACATTTTTAATAAACAACTGATGTTATCCGTTGGTCAAATCAACTGATATAATTAGCTATCAACTAATTGCTGATATAATCAATTATCAAGTAATGCAATTCGTTATTTGTCAAACATGGTCAAATACTTGACCTTGGTGTTGTGAAAGATTACTTTTGCGCTCTGCTTCGATTAATCAGATCTTACTTTATACTATTAAATCTCATTCGTATATTTATATAAGGTCAACATAAATATATAGATAAGATTAAGTAAGATAAGATTAGAAGGATGCTCCAACCCAGTTTTATCTGCAAGTTGAGTGTCATTTGGCATTATCTTAATTTAATTTGATTATATTAAAATTAAAATTAAAATTAAAATGATATTATTTTGATTAAAAAATTTATAAATTAAAATGATATCATTTTTATATTATCAACTCGATCAATTTGAACTGAATTTATTATCTTTAAATTCAACTAACATATACAAATAGTATATATTTTATAATTTTCGATTCGTCATCCTCTGAGTCATCAAGTTAAAAAACAATCATAGAACCACAAGTCCAACATGAGACATTTAGACTGGTATGCACATGTGAGCAGCCTCTGCCACTTTTACTATTTTGTTCAAAACCATTGTTCTCTGTAAAGTGGTGATCACTATCCCACTTAACTTTCTTACAATATTATATGAGTAAATGGTTCAAACCACTCGTCTCATAAAAAAATTGCAAAGAAAGGATCAGGAAACTGACCTCTCAGTATAATCAGAAGCAAGATAAGAAATTGCTAAGAAAGGATCAGGAAACTAACCTCTCAGTATAACCAGAAGCAAGACAGGACCAGGAAACTAACCTCTGAATTCAGAAAGATTTTGAATTGTTTCATTGAAACCTTTAACCATGTGAACAATGTATATACTCCATATAGAAGGACATAATCAAAAGATAGGGCCGTTCCAATTGGAAGACTATCCTTCTCTTCGCATACTCATCAATGTTATGTGCTCTAATGATACTCATCTTCAATCCATCTATCTGATTATTCACAGAGTCTCTTGTTGGTTATACTGTGAAAATCTTTCTCACCTTCTTCATGTTCTTACGGCATATAGGGCAAGTACCATCGGCTTCCGCAATCCTGCAGGGGTAAAGGAAAATGATGGGCATGATTTGCTACAAATAAGACATGAGATAAGAGCTTGCTTGTTTTTACTTAGGAAGACCACGCTTCAGTTCAATCCTTTCTAAGAGTATATCTACAATTCATAATGCTTGTTCTTCAAGCAGGGATAAGGAATCAAAAAGTGGCATGATTATTTTAGTGATGTATATGTAGAGATTGGACAATGTTTTGTGAGCTTAGGGAAGGTCTCATGGGCCAATGAATTTCTAGAGGTAAAGGGGTTTGAGAAAGAGTTACCTTGTTCCACAGTCAAAACAGGCCACACAGTGTCCACATGGAAGGAAAAAACAGTCCCTGGGAGCATCAAAGCAAATTGCACAAAGGCGTCGGGTATTATTTCCATTTTCACCATCTCTTGCTGGCTTCCCTTCAAGAGAATTGGTAGATAGGAACTCTTCAAGATCCGCCTCATCATTCGAGGCAGAATCATAGGATGAGCCCCAACTTGAGAGATCATCATCTTTTTGCGAAAGCAACGGTGCTCGTGCCTGTGCCACCTCCCTGAACTGAGCAGCAGCCGTTTCTTCATGCATACCACGGAACTTGTTCAAGAAATTGAAGGCTGCTAACATGAGCAAAGACATCCCAACTACACATAGAACGAAAGGTAAGCACATGATACCAAAATGTCTTTTAAGGGTAGGACAGAACAGAAAAACGAGGCATACCGATTCCAACAATGTAAGTGGCCCATCTCGGTCCATAGGATAATTTAACATTCCAATCATCACTGGCTGAACCCTGGAGAAAGTGTGAAACATGAATTATAAGCTAATTCCTTATAGCAGCATTTGTTGATGATCACAATTGAGTCAGCAACTTTGTGAAACACGGAAACAGGAACTCCAAAGGTGATAATTTTGCTTATTAGCTGGACTGATTCTACTTTCTGCAAAAGTCGAGTGCCTATATCACAGAAGAAACATTCAACTAGAAGTTTTTAATCTTTAACTATTTTCCCAGCTCTATTCCATGGAGTTTCTCTATTCATTCGATATTCATCTTTGAAAAGAGGAAAACATAATTAACTGTCGAGGATGAATAGCAGACCAACCTGTTCGGAACCAGGAGAGGTCAAGATAGCAACATTTCCAGAGGGGAACAACACGTTCAAACTACAATGACCATTAGCGAAAGTACACTTGTAATAAGCTTCCGAAGTATTATATACAAGAGCTCTTAGTTTGATGTTCATTTCCACCTGCACGATATAAAGTCAATCCTGAGTAAGTAGTGATCATGGTTTTTGAGCAAGAAAGCATTAAAATCTCTTTCATAATTATTAAAACAAAGTCTATTAAAGTTAGTGTCTGATTTCTCAGGAAGGACTATACAAATTTTTATATTAAAAGTCTTAGTTCAAATTCAACCATTGCATTAAACCTCAACCATTTCATGAAACCCTCAAAAAGATTTGCCCCTTCTAGTCTGGTTTACTAGACTAAATTCCCTTTGGTTACACTTAGTGTCTGATTTCTCAGGAAGGACTATACAAATTTTTATATTAAAAGTCTTAGTTCAAATTCAACCATTGCATTAAACCTCAACCATTTCATGAAACCCTCAAAAAGATTTGCCCCTTCTAGTCTGGTTTACTAGACTAAATTCCCTTTGGTTACACTAATCACATTGCGAGGCATTACTCACATTCATAGTAGTATTACTATTCCAGCAATGTTTGCTTGTTCAAAGCAATCGTCATTCCATCAAACAGCATGTTTAAATAGTTCAACTTGAAGTTGCTGACATAACTTTCGTTACTTTCAGAAATTAAGACGGCATTAGCAAAATTCTTTAGGTATTACAAGGAACAATGGAAGAACAGAAGAAAATTATCGAATGAATAGGAATCAGTGAATATTTCTCAGACAATTACCTCTACTTCTTCCGAGTTCATGTTACCCACAGCAACATAATAAACTGAAGATTGCCAGACTTTCTGCTGGATGACACCACTCCCTATGAACAAGTGATTGCAAACATCAGCTAGGACGGCTGTGAATTAAGTATAAATTTTACTCAGCTTCTACCTCACCTTGAATAACATTCCAGGACAATGTTGTGTTTGGATATGTAGGATCCTCGAGCCATTGAGCCAGCCCTTCGTTCCCTGCAATTTCTCAACTTTAGAATTACATGAAACGGTGTCACTGTTGGAAATTCACAAGTGGAATTGTTCCACTTCAAAAAGGAATACAAAGATGAAATGAGATATACATAAAGTTAAGGCTTATAATCTATCATTTTAAGGTTTGAATTGAGATATTGTCCCCAGTTGTACAAGGGTTCAATTGGATCTAGTCATTTTCTTCAAACACCCTCAAAAGCCTTCATTATATTAGAGTTAGGTTGGCAAAGTTCAATAAATAAAGTTTTGAGTGTAGTGAATGGTGATTATGCTTCTTCCCATTAGCTATAGGTCGAGGGGGAGCAAATTTGATGTGGATTGATACACTTGTGAGTAGAAGATGTTGAAAATCCACAAATGGAGTTCAATGTATTATCCTTCTGATTAAAAAAAAAAATCTTTATTGAGATAGGTGTCCCTCATTATATATGATCTTATTCAGATCTGGTCTAATTTTCCCCCAAAACCCTTCAGCCAAACGATAACTAAATAATCTTCCCGACTTATGAACTAACATAGCAACAAGCTTTGAAAATGTATCCAAAGAGGATGGCTAAAAAGCAGAGAACTAAACGTTATCTACCTTGGGCAACTACTAGGAAGATGGATGAACTGGGGGAAGCTATCTTGTATGAGATGCTGATTTCAGATCCCTCATTCAGGTAATAAATCCACTCCTGGAAGAAGCAAAATGTATGAACTGATATCACAGTAAAAAAATGTAAAAGCATATCACACTGAAGAATGCAGAGAGGTTGAGAATTGCCTTGTGAGAATCAGGTTGAGCAGAGACACTGTAATTTTTTGACCAGTTTTTCACAACGTCAAGAGATGGAGAATCATAGAACCCGTAAAGCTTCAGACCTGGATTTACATCATCCGACTGACTCACCTAAACAAAGAGAAGCTTAATCAAAGAATTCTAAACCATAAGAACACCAAAAGGATTCACCAAAAAAATGCAGAACAACTGGACTATGATCCTACCTTTATAGACTGAACAAACCAAGGATTAGGTTCTATAAAAACTGAACTATCCGGTCCGAGGCTCAAAGAAGAAGGACCATAGACTCCCAAGATCAGAGTTAGTGACACTGAAAAAAAGATTCAAATTCACGTAATAAAAATGAATAATCGGATAAAATTCAGATAGAATTAGCAGCAAGATTCATACCAAAGAACCAAAAGGTTAGCACGATAATGACACAAGACCACGTGTCATCCCTCACAATCCCGTCATCAATAAGTAAAAAGCTTCCCCGAAAAGGAATCCCAATTTGTTGCTGCTCTAGCTCTGGTTGTACAAATTGATGTTCGTATTCTTGCTCCCCATTGCGACGGCGATCCCGACTGCGACCATTTTGCTCTTCTCCTCCTCCTCGAACCCTCGAAGAAGATGACGAAGACGCATCAGAAGACTCTCTATTGATCGAAGGAGGAGTAGAAGAAGAAACAGGTGGAGTTTCTTCAGGTGACGACATTCTATAACAATGGTGGAGAGAAGAAATGGTTAGAAATTTTGGGATTAAATTGAAAAACCCTAAACCTAACAGTAGGTGGGTAATTTAAAAGTTCCAACCTCGGGAAGACTCCATGGGAGCTGGATGGTGTATAACTGAAACTCACCGACCAGTCTTCATTTCTTCCTGGGGAATGTTAGGTATGACCGTTGGAAGCTGCATTAGTTTGGACCAAAGCAGGGTGAGCTGTAGTTTTTGTACTTAAGTGACGTGGGCCGGATGACAAATTGGTCGGGCTCAACCCGACTTGAGCTGCAAAATTGATTTAATTAAATTTTTGAACTCAAGTTTGAAAGAATACATTTAATTTGTCTTGAGCCGGTTTAAATAATGATGTTCGGCCCGGCCCAACTCAAAACTCGATCTTTTACATTTTCAAAATTTCTCTTAATTTGAGCCCTAGCTTGAAATTTGAATTTTTTAAATAAAATCATATCAATAATATTATTTTTAGTTTTAAAATTTTCAGTTTGAACTTTGAATTCGATTATCCTTAATTTACCAAAACGTTCGATTATACTTCAAGTTATCTAAGTCTCAGTTGAGCTTTTATTAGTTAAACTTTTGTATGCAGATCTTTTTTGGAAATTTTTTTTAAAGAAATCGACTATCATTTAAAAAAGAGTTTTTTTTTAAGAACTTCATACGATAGATTATTTGGCAACATAAAAATAAAAAGTATTTTTAATTTTAACTATATTTTATTTTATAATAAAATTTATTTATATATATAAATATTTTTTAAAGTATATTAAACAATATACAAAGTACAATATATTAATTATTATATAATTTTAAACCATACGAAACATAAATAAAATTATATCTAGTCAAATCTTTTATATGGATTATAAAATAAGTAAAACTAATATCAAAAATAAATATTAAAACATATAAAAGCCAAATAATATTATATAAATCTCAAATAAATGTGAATATAAATTTATAAGTATTATGGAAATTACGTGTAAAATATAAAAGTAAAAGGGACTAAAAATAAGTTTATTAATTGATATAAAAATCAACCTAAAAAGTGTTTTTTTTTATAAACTCCAAATTTGAACTTTTTAAAAAGTTGTATTTTGACAATAAAAAAATTATATATATTAAAGAAGTATTTTTTTTATTTTATAACCAAACGCTCATTAAAAAAAAAAGGCTTTTATGGTAAAGAAAATTACTTATTAACTTTTCAAAAACCCATCCAAACTCGATCGAACTTTCTCTTAGCATAATTATTGATTACTATATATTTATTCTATAATATTACTTATTTTCATCATTTCATTTATACAAGTAAAAATTTCTATTATTATTATCTTTTATATCTATTTATTTTTATTTCATTTTTAAATTATTGTAAATTTTAATATGTATTTACATTTTTTTATTTTTCTTTCATGCGAGTGTATCAGGAATAACCTCGATGTCAATTAATCTATACAAAACTTTTCCAAACCCTAATTTTTAACGAAACTTTCACTACATTATTGTTGTTAACTTAAATATAGACTAGTTATTTTCTCTTGATTTATACTTCATGTATTTTTATAAATTAGTATATACCACTAAAAATTATTATTATTTAGACATTTTAATACTCAAATTTTCTTAATTTCAAAATAATTAAATATTCATGTTGTTAAAACCTTTTCCATTAAATAATACATGTGATGTTTTATATTTAAAAATCTACTTAGAAAAATAGGTTTCAATAATTTAATTTTCATTAAAAACTACTAAATGTGATTCTTTATAATTTATAAGGCATCACTTATTTACAAATTGACAAAATTAAAATCATTTAATTCCAAAGCCGAAACGACGTTGTACCTCAAACATATCCCGGTTTTTTCTGGTTCTTAATTTGCTTGTAGGTCAGGTTGTTCACTGGGCTCAAGCCTAATTTACAATAAAGCCTCGAACTCTTAACTTACACCGTGACCATCGAATCAAGGACTAAACAGTAATTTCACTCTTCCACGCGCCTTTTCCACTCGCCGGAGCAGAGAGAGTATCAAGAGCTACTAGATCTGTCCGTTTTCGAAAAATTTCCGAATCCACAATTAGCAAACCCTAATTGCGTCAATTCATTTGATCGGTTTCGCCTTCCGATCGAGGGCTCCGAGGCAGCAATGGGTGACTTCAACCTCGCTCTTGTAATCGTAGCCATAGTCGTGTGTGTAATCGTCTTCGTCTTCAATGTATACCTTCTCGTCAATTACCAGCATCCGGACGACAAGAACCAGGCGTATTTCCCGAAATTCGTCGTCGTTTTTGGCCTCACCGTTGCTGCCATCTCCATCCTTATGTTACCAGCTGACGTGGCCAACCGTCAAGCGTGTCGTCACGCAATATACAATGGCGCCTGCAATTTGACATTGCCAATGAAGGATCTGTGGATCGCAGTCTATATCATCGACGCTGTGCTTGTGTTCTTTATTATTCCTTTCGCTATGTTCTACTACGAAGGCGACCAGGATAAGTAAGTTTTCCTTAGGGTTTAGATTGTGGAATTTCATATTGATTTGATTGCTAATTTGTTAACACTTGTGTGTCATTCTCTTTCAGGAGTGTAGCTAAAAGGATTAAAAGTGCACTTTTGTGGGTTATAACTACCGCAATTGTTTGTGCTCTTGTGATCGGAATCTTATACGGTAAGAAATTTTAGTGCTTTTCGGTATTTTTACTCTCTGAATGAAATCTGATGTTTAAATTGAGGTATTTGAGCTTTTTAATGTGTAAATATTTATGTTTGAGGACATGAACTTTAGAGTTTAGTTTTTGAATGGCAATTAAGTTTA
Organism: Erythroxylum havanense; assembly: GCA_024752395.1. NCBI lineage: Eukaryota > Viridiplantae > Streptophyta > Magnoliopsida > Malpighiales > Erythroxylaceae > Erythroxylum > Erythroxylum havanense. The sequence continues at coordinate 32,471,254 of JANTNU010000004.1, read as the reverse complement.
GGGTATTGCATTGAATGGAAAAAAGATGACGAGTTTTTCTCTTGTGTTTATCAAAGTATACGGCTTCGCATTGATTGGTTGTGATTGTATTTATTTTTTGCTTCTTCATGGTTTATCAGGGCTGGTGGGAAAAGTGGATATCTCCGTTAGGCATCTCTCTTCAACCACAGCTAACTTTCCAAGTAGTTTTCAACTCTCTAACAGTCAACCTTGTATTGGAAATGGTGCCCGGCAGGTTGTATTTTGATTTCATATGTTGGGAAATATAGGCATTATCGTTGTCACAGAATATCCCTTTTCTGTTTTCCTATATCAGATCAGGAACCTTCAAATTTGTTGCCTCCCACCATAACATTGCTCGTTTATTTTGTTGCAGTGCTCTGCATTTCTTACAAATGCCTCCTCAGAGAAAAAATGGACTATGCGCACCACTTTTCCAGAATATGTAGTCGCTCTAGCAACAATTGTTGGATCTGTACTTTTTGTGGTACAAATGTGCTTGCAAACATTAGCTTATTTCTCTTTCTGGTTGTTGATATTTTATTCTCCTAAACTGGGAGTGAAATTTAAAAGTCATTACTTCAGTGTTTTACTAATTTATCATCGAAGATCAATTGTTTGCAAATAGTAATTTATTAAGCAGAAATGGTGTAAATATGTGATCCTGAGGAAAATAAAAAAATTAGTTGCAAGAATGCCTGTGTTATGTGAGTCTGAGTTCTTACTGATAAGTACTGTTGGATAGTAGTTAATGAAGAGTTGTTTTTGTAAAGCATTGAACTAATTCTGCTTATCTCTATGATTTTCAGATTTTTGGTGGTGTTGGCATTGCTTCTTTACCATTGGGACTCATCTTTTCTTTCATCAGGCGTCCAAAGGCTGTTATAACTCGCTCACAGTACATTAAGGTGGGTGTCTTCACCATAGCTGTCTGTGTTGGTTTCAGTTTCTATACTTTAGTAGATTCAAGATTGCTAGTAAGGTCTGCTCCTCTGTATAACCTTGTAGGAAGCCACTGAACTTGGTAAAAAGGCAAGAGAATTGAAAAAATCAGCCGATGCACTCCATCAAGAAGAAAGAAGTGGGTCCAAGGGTAGAAAGTGGCGTAAAAATGTGAAGTCAGTAGAAAAGGTATCAATCATGTATGTCCCTACAAGTGCTTGACTACCTCGTCCCTGTTGCTCAAGCTAAAACTATTTTAGTGCTAAATCAAACTTGAGTCCTTTGGCACTTGGAAATTTGCTTTTGTCTTATAGCACTTTTAAATTGGTAACTTGAGATAGTTCTTCAGTACTCTTATTGATCAATGTGATTTTAGAATCAAATTATTTTTTGGCCTGAATTTATGTATAAGTGTTGTACTTTTCTTGTCTATTATGAAGTCAAGATAACTTGGTTGATGATGGATGAAATTGGATATATATGACAGTTTGTGATTGTCAGTTAACTTAATGTACAATAAACTTGTAGGAGTTGCTTCACTTGGAGGAAGATGTCAAACTGTTAGAAGAGATGTACCCTCAAGGAGAAAAGGTTATCTATTACTTGCTCGTAAATTTTTTTAGCAGTTATAATTTGAGCATTGCCTTAAGTTGACCTTGAACATCCATGGTTGTATTCTTTTTAGGCTGAGACAGCCTGGGCGTTGACTGTTCTTGGATACTTGGCAAAACTTGTGCTAGGAATTTTAGGGTAAGTGCTGGCACATGGCAAAATGATAGTGTGTAAGTTCTGTATATTTTTTTTAGTATCGCTTGTTTGGAAATTTTCTAATTGCCATGCACCTAATGAAGTTTATGATAGGAGATTTACAACATCCCCTTAAAATAGGGGATCTTATCTTAGGAGGAGTCTATTTAAATAGTTAGCATCATAACTATTGGTCTATTCTTGTTAGAAGTCTTATCCCAAATAAGCTAGTAGGTCTATTTTTGTTAGAAGTCTTATCCTAAATAAACTAATGTAACCAACCTCTATATAAGGCTACGTTATTTATGAATAAAGTATCAGACAAATTATCAGAGAAATATTGCTTGGATGAAGAGACCTTGTCACCGACAGGTCTCCCTCTTGCGTAAAAACATAAGGTCTTCTAAAAAAGGGAAGAACTCCAGCAAGGGAAATCAAGAGGATTCTCTAGTGGATCGTCCCGTGTTTAGATCCTACGCCAGGACCATACCAGTCTATTGTGGCAATGATCTATATAATGGAGAATGAGTATTAAGTTTTTTGAACACAGAAAGCCATGTAGGAAAAGAAGGAAATTTTTATCAATTGATGGTTGAAGGACAACTGAAATTGGATAATTGAGGCATGCTTGTTACAACTGTTTAACTTATACTTAGTTGGTTTAGTGTTGATACTATGATTACCAAACAAGTTTTTCTATGACATTTCTGTGCTGTTATGTAGGTTGATTGTTTCAATTGCTTGGGTCGCTCACATTATCATATATCTATTGGTTGATCCGCCTCTTTCCCCTTTCTTGAATGAAGTTTTCATCAAGTTGGATGATGTTTGGGGTAACTTTCGACATTTTTCACTTTTTTACAATCACTTTCACTCTCTGTGCAACATTCTACTTCCCAATTCTATTTTTGAGATGTATTTTGTCACTTTTTCAGGTCTTCTGGGTACTGCAGCATTCACATTCTTTTGCTTCTACCTCTTGCTGGCAGTGGTAGCTGGCGCAATGATGCTGGGTCTCAGATTAGTCTTTATCACCATACATCCCATGAAGTAATATTCTTATGCAGTCCTCGGGCGTGTGTTTAAACTTGTCCAAATAATAGCTTGGTATAATAGCTAATGAATTGTTTGAAATGTTGCACAGGTGGGGTGGCACTCTGATGAACTCATTCCTCTTCAATGTTGGACTTATTTTACTTTGCTCCATTAGGTAAGAATCTTTGACCCTGAAATGTTCTTTTTCCCCTGTTTTTCAGCATGTGGTACTGATTTGAGATATAATCCAAACCAGCAAGTATTTCTGATGTTATCATCAAGAAGTGATTGAAAGACTTGAACCCTCTCATATGACAGTTCAATTGTCTGTTCTGCAGCATCTTTGTAATAACAGCCATCATAAACTTTTTCCTTTTTGCAAATTCAGTGTGATACAGTTTTGCTCCACAGCATTTGGCTACTATGCCCAAGCAACTGCAGCTCAGGAAATTTTTGGCCACACATTGCAGTCTCTTCGAGGAATTAAATATTTGTACAAGTGAGTTGCAGATCTAGATAATTTATTCTATCTACTATCCTTGTTAGTCTTGCAAACTTGTTAAATCTCATTTTATTGGATATTACTTGCTCTGTTACAGGTATAACGTATTCCAGATTGCATTTGTTGTTCTAGCGGGTTTGACTTTGGTGTTATATGCTGCCTTTGTAAGTTTTGAAATGTACTTCTTTTGGTGATTATTACGATCTAAATCATTGATTTTTCTTTGGATTGAAAACTTGCTAACTGCATTGAGAATTATCAGGGATGGAGAAGGAAAAAACCAACAGGCAGGTTCCAACTTTCCAGCTAGCCAACTTCTTATTGAAAAAGAGCATTCACCTGCCTGGAGCCTTGATATCTTCAGTTCTACTGCCTCGGCAGAGCAATTTTCTTGTTTGGATGTCAGTTGCCTAGCTTTTTTAAAGTTTCAAAGGATTAGACAGGAAGGCAGACATAATCTAAGCACATTTAGTGATGCTATAAGAAGTGGAAATGTAATGGTGAGTGCTGCTGTTGCTGCTACTTGCTCATGGTTCCTCCCCTTTGTATGTATTATTCTTTAATTGTCTAATTTCATACAGTGGCTTTTGAGAATGTATGAGTTATATTTCAGTGCATGGGAATGGCTTTGTAGATCGTATTTTGGTGTAATATAATGAAAGAGAGAACAAAGATTCGTACTGAGTCAATTTGATTCATTCTGATACGTGCAATATGCTTTGGGGTCAAATTCTGGTTTACATTTTCTTATGTTCCGGATTGGAGCTTTACAATATAATTTTCTAGTTGGGAACTTACTCACTATTAGATATAGTAGGCCACTATTAGATATAGTAGGCTGTTTCTTACAACAGCCTAATTGGGCGTGTGATCTCAGGTAGCATATTGAAAAAAAGGTCTGTAGAAAACATTTTTCCAATGTCTGCTCGGTATTGTCGTGCTTGTTTTCCTCCATTTGGGTTCTTTTCGTTCCCTTTCATCTTTTTTCTTTTCCTGTTCATCTTTGGATGCATTTGGATAGAAGTTCTATAGTTGGGAGGATAGGCAAATGTTTTATGTATTATTGCATGCACACTATGACATGTAATCCACTTGGTTTTTTGGTCCTAGGAAGGAATTAGTTGTTCTATAATGAAAAGGTTGCTACTAGAATCATAGAATGTAGGCATTGTTCACGTCTCACTTTTTAGCATCAACAAACAGTTAACCAAAATATTAGATGAATTGATGTAATATTTTCTGATTAGACTCTTGCAATACACAAATCTTTCTGCTGATTGAAAACTCATATACATGTTTATTCAGTGTTTTTCCTCAGATTCTATACTTAAGGTACGAATTCTTCAACTCTTTCCATCAATTGGAGGCATAAATTTTGAATGGCGAATGAATCAATGCCCCAAGATTTTGGAAGATTTTTCCTTTCCTGGATGAAACTTGTGTTATTACAGCCTGTATTACAAGTATACAGATAATTAAGTCCTGCAAGTCTACAAGTCTGGTACGTACCCTTTGGTGGACACTTGAATTAGGGATGGCAATAGGTTCGTGCCAGTTTGTAAGTTTGAAAGAAGTTTGATAAATCCGAGTTAAATTGAACATGGATCAGCAAGTTCTAGTTCGAGTTTGAGTTCGAGTTCGAACTTGTTTAGACACTAGTCATGCTCAAAAAGTCAATAAGTTTACTTATTTTGAATGAAGTGCATTCTTTACTTATTTATTCAATGGTATATATTAATGCATGCTAAACAATGTAATGAAGAGCAAAACAAGCCAAACTTCAAAAATTAGGCACCAAAAAGAAAGAGACCATATTCTCGAACAGCTCCTGGGAGTTGGGAGCAGCCATTGGCAGTAGTGTTTTGTTTAAGGTTCTTGTTTGTATCAGTCAACTTCTATGTCTCTGTGAAAAACTCTGTCCGAGATGTTCACTCTCTTCCCTTCATGGTTAACTGGATCATATGGTGAATCTTCTGAGAACTCAGTAGGCATTGACTTCCAATACAGACTTGGCTTCCAATCACTCTCTTTGATGATCTTCATGATCTCCTCCACTACAATCTTGCTACCTTCTGCTGAAAAATGGACTCCGTCTCTGCAAATGGAAGTGATTTGAGTTTACTTGATGAAGTTCTGATCGAATTTGGAAAAGTCTCTGGTATTTTTTCAGTTTTTTTAGTAGATGAACTTACGTGAAACACACATCTTGCCAGTTCTCCTCCTGCTGCATTACTGTCCAGAGATCGATGGCCTTCACGTTCATCTCTTTAGCTACCTCTAAACAAGCTTGGGAGTATAATCTCAAGCTCTCATTTGTTCTAACCTCGTCAATTTCACTACTGCATTGAAAGAAATCACGATGAAGAATTAAGATTAAAGATACGAGACTTTCTTGTAGTTTAAGTAACATTGTAAAAAAAATTTAATTTTTAAATTTTGTAAAAAAAAAGCTTTTGATTAACTTTACACGTGACCTAATCAAATATTATTGATACAATGACTCAATCCGACTCTTAAATTTGACTCAAAATATTTAAATCCGACTCAAATTTAAATTATTGATTTATATAAGATTTAATTGATTTGAGTCAAATTTAAACTAAACGAGTTTAGTATGTTAGTAACATTTAATTAGACTGTTCATATATTTTTAGAGAAAATCTTTTTTTAAATTGTTGTTAAAAAATAAATGCGAAACATATGTAATATGAACATAACATGTGAATTAATCAAATATTACTGATAGAATGATTCAATTCAGCACTTAAATTCGATTCAAACTATTTAACCCCGCCTCAAAATTGAAGACAATAGCTCAAATGTACTTGAGAAATTGGAGAATAACATTCAAAACAAGCACTTACATAGATTTACGGAACTGTTCCTCATTGATAGGAGGTGCACTGAGAAAGATAATCTGAATATTCTCCGAGAGGCTCTGAAATCGTAGAGTGGTATTAAGTACACATAAACAACAACAACAATAACAACTCAGTAAATATTCCGTTGAAATGCAGTGTCTAGGAGGTCCCAAACCATAATTTTCAGGGAATGCACATTCCTGTCAAACTCAACAACTAGCAGAAGTGATGAAAAATAACATAAAGAAGCCATTAAAGCAACCTTGAGATGTTTAGCAATCTTCCTCATGTTTTCAGAGTATTCATTGAGTGGTACATGAGGTCCAAACCCAGTTGGGTGAGGATGGATTGAGTCGTTTCCACCAAAGTAGACGATGACAAGTGAGGGTTGAATTGGAGCATCCTGGAAATGGATAAATCACTCAAGACTCAAAAAAGGAACATTTTAATGGAAATCAACTTGATTTAAAGGGAAAATTGAGTGTCTACCTTTGGAAAGATTTGATCTATAACCTGAAGTGCACGAGCTGAATTCCAACCTAAATATCCTCTCAAGAATACATCTGCCTGTACTCATGGAAATAAGAGACAATTATGGAGTCAACAATATCTGAAAGACACAGCAACATAAATTGGGAAATCATTGTACTGTTCAATCAAACAAACCATGAAAGGAAAGTTAGTGGTGAGAGACGTGAGTCTTGCACCCAACAAAACCCTGAGGTCCCAGGTTCAACTCCCTAATCCCTCCGAAGAAAGAGATGAATAAGGAGACCTAGGAGACCAAAGGGGACAAAACCTCAATGATGCGGGCTCACCCAAACCAAACAATTAGAAACTTAAGAGTCGAATTATTCTACCTCGAAAATGATCGTAAGAACAATACGAGTTATATACAAAGATAAGATTCATAACTCGTTTCTTTACCCGGATCGAATTTCTCCCTAAGACCCGTCATAACCGTGACATTTTTTTAATACCATGAACAAACAAACCCAGAATCAGAAATCCACTGTCTTATCTCTTGACACTCTCAAACTCACTGGGATCTTTAACATCACATTGAACAAAACCAAGTTGAACATACATATATATATATATATGTAAAGATAACGTCTAATTATAAATGAATTCACTTGAACCTGATCTGATTTTTCTCTAAAACCCATCACTTGAATCAGAAATGGACTCTCTCATCACCAGAAACTCTCAAACTCTAATGCCATAAACAATCAAAACCCAGAATCAGAAATGCACTCTCTTATCACTAGAAACTCTCAAATTCACCCAGATCTTTGATATCACGTTGAAAAAAAGAAGGAAAAAAAAAAACAACAGAAGAAACATGGTGTAAAGAAGCATGAAGAGTTGGACCTTTCGAGAGTAGATTTCTGAGAGCATAGCACCCCAACCATCGTGACTATAACTGAACTGAACAATGGAGGATCCAAAGAGAACGAATTGTGGCCTTGCAGGACCAACCATTATTGCCTCCTGCTTTGTTTCGTGACGAGTTTGGATTGGTCCCAAGTCACCACCTCTCGTTCTATCTCTCTTCTTGCAGCATGCGTACACCAAAGTATTTATAGTAGCTGAGGCTGACACACGGTGTACAGTTGGAGAACCTGGTCCTTTGTCTTCTGTGATCTTGGTAGGTGGTAACTAGCGCGTTACCATCTGAACAGAGTCACGTTCCAGACTCCAAATCACACTTTTTTAAAGAAAAAAAACCAATTTGTCCACAATTGATGATAAATTAAAAGTAAAATCCAGCTTGGCCATGAAATGCATAGTCAAGTACTAATCAGTAATCACAATATTTTAATATAACTCCAACTACTACTTCTATTACTACTACTTATTATTATTATTATTATTATTATTATTAACATATATATAAGTGTTTAAGTTTATGAGAATTTTCAATATAATGTCAAAATTTTTATTTAAAAATTAAAATTTTAAAATTTATATAGAACAAGTCAAAATGTTATTTTTATTGATGCGGTTACTAGATGGATGTGCCACGTGACATTTGTTGGACACGCCACATTAATCAAAAGTCTAATGTTTTAAAAATTAGATCAGAAGTTAAACCGGTTAGATAAAAGATTTAAATTTTAAAAAATTTAATCAAATAAAATTGAAGAATTTAAAATAAGATTGAAGGAGATTGACCTTAGTTTAAAATTTAACTGAAAAGAAACGATGTTAAATAAAAATTAATTTGCTTCTTTTTATTTATAAAATTGATTAATTTACAAAAATTGAACGATCAATTAATAAATTTGTTAATTTTTAATAATCATGATTATTAAAATAAATCGAACTAAAAAATTAGTTAGTTCAAAGTTTTTATTGTTTAATTGTGGCTAAATTAAATTTTTAAAATTTTGTTATTAAATTAAAAAACTAAAAAATAGATATTACTTAATTTATTATCCCTTCTTCTTTCTTCTTCTTCTTATTATTATTAATACTACTAGTAGAAGATCCCATGTGAAGTTATGATAAGAAATGTATCTTTTTTTTCACGAGGCTCAAATCCCCTGTTCTGGTTATGGTATTCCTATCATGCTTGATAGGAATACTATAACAAATAAATGTGTAAATGAGATTTAATGAAATAATATTAGATTACTGTAATTGAAACTGAAAGATTCCACGTAAATGTGTGGATGAGATTTAATGAAACATGATTAGAACACCAACTAGAACAGAAAATTTGACGTGTATTTCACAAGTTCAATGAAACATTACTATTTCAATCACTTCTAACAAAGAGGAAAATTTTCCCCATATTTTTTGGGACTGTCTCCTAAGCTTTGATCACCTAAATGTTTGAATTTATTAGGGTAGAGACAACTTGTTTGAAAATTTTAAAATTTAACTAAAAATAGGC
>JANTNU010000004.1:32423581-32433763 GCA_024752395.1 Erythroxylum havanense | reverse complement strand
CAAAACTAATACCCAAATAGGTAAATATTATCATTAACTACAACCGAATTATTATTAATTTCTAATTGCATAATTTTATACTCAACTAATTATTTACTTAAATTTAATATCCATCATCATCATCATCATCATCACCTAGTCTGAAATCTCGCAATGAAGTGGAGTTTAGGGAGATCTGATAGTACGCAGCCTTACCCCTACATGTAGAGAAGTTGTTTCCGATAGACCCATATACAAATGAGACAATATAAGAATGATGCAAGTTTGAGGGAGAAAAGGCAAACTAGCACGAAATAAATACGTAAAAAGAAAAAAAAGGTCCGATTCAAGTTAAACCGTAATAATAATAATAATAATAATAATAATAATAATAATAAGAAGAAGAAGAAGAAGAAGAAGAAGAAAAACAATAATACTAAAAATATATGGAACTAAAAATAATCAGAAAATTAATACATAATAAAAGAGCAATAAAATAAAACTACAGTAAAAAAAATATAATTTGCTAACTAAAACGGTAAGCAGAAATGTTAAGAATGTGTCAATTAATGATTTAAGTTTTTTCAATTTTACCAATTTTGATTATTAATTTTACATTTTCACATTTGATTATTATTTTCACATTTGATTATCAATTTACATTTAGGTTTAAATGTTGATTATCAACTTTCAATTTTAATAATCAATTAATCAACGTTATTAAAGCCTCACCACCACCGAATAACCAAAGTATCAAACACAGTTAAATAAAATACATGAACATCTCATTCATCAATATCACCGTAAATCACAAACACTATAGGGTATACATTCCACTTGAAATCCAATTTTAGTTCCAAATTTCATAAATGACGATTCACAAAACTCACCATATTCAACATTTCAACTCCAACAATTCAATTCCACTCCCAAAATCCAACAACCCATTTCACATCCATACAACCGTGAGCAACAACAAATCAAAATTTCTAATCCAAAATCCAGAATCCAACATACACAAATCCATCACCCAACACAATAAAAAAGGCATGAAGTAGAAAAAAATCGAAAATACACACACCCAAAAACAATCGTGTCTTTGGAAACAATCGGGTCTTCAGGTTGATGTCGGGATGCTGATAGGTTGGTGGTGCGCAGAGCTGCGACGGATAGTGCAATGGTGCGGTGTGGTATGATTGAGCTGCGACGGTGACGATGTGTTGCGATGTACTGAGCGGTGGCGTCTTCGGGTCTAGAGGAAGATGAAGACAGTGACCTTTTCAACTGACACTAAGGGAGGAGCCGAGGTCCGAGGTCCAAGGAGGATGAGGAAAGGAGGAGACGGGCTAGACGACGACAGTGACAGTGAGAGGCTGAGGAGACGGCAAGAGAGATAGCAATTAGGGGGGTAGTTCTTTTAGGGTTAAATTTTGAAAATTACAATTTAGTCCTTGCAATTTCCGAAACTCATGGTACCGACCAGTATCGAACGGTAAATGCCATTACTGACCGGTATCTACCGCTAGTACCGACATTATGAGTACCGTTCTGTTTTTGAACAGGTACGATATATTATGGCCGGTACCGTCTAGTACGGAACGGTACTCATAACTCGAGATTCACCCAATGTTTTAAAAATTGAACCTATTTGACTAGTTTATTAGTGAAAATCTTAAACCGACTAACTTTTTGATTTTTAATTTTATGATTTAATTTAGTCTAATAATTTTTATTGTTAAAAATTGCTCAGTTTATTAATTAATCGACTAATTTTTGTAAACTAATCAGTTTTTATAAATAAAAATAGACTAAATAATTTTCATTTGACAATTTTTTAATTAAACATTAAATTTTTTTATAAGTACGAACAATCTTTTTTAATTATTTCCAAATTCTTCAATTTTATTCAATATTTAACTGGTTTTATGACGTTCTAATATCGATTGAACCTTTTAACTCCTAAATTTCTTATCTTACAAATTTAACTGTTTCTTATCTTACGGATTTAACTATCTTTTCGATTTTGAAAACATTAGATTCACCTTATATTAATAGTTTATTACTGGATATTTAAATCGAATTGTTGATTTGCTAAATAACATTTTTTTGAAAATTTTGCTAAATGACTTTCTCCAAGCTAAATCGGGTTTTACTTTTTTTAGAGATCAGATTATCTGTTTCGATTAATCAATTCCTATATTATTTTATTAAATTTCATTCACTCATTTATATAAGATCCATATAAATATGTGGATAAAATTAGATGAAAGAAGCCAAGAAAGTGCTCCAACTCCTTTCTTAGGCTCCAACAATTCCACTAAAATTTTACACAAAATTTAGTGTAAAAGAGAATATTCTAAAAATCTTTTTACACCAAATTCAGTGCTACTCCAACCACTCTACATTAAATTTTGTGATCAAATATTTTCAAAGAATATTCAACAATAATTTAGTTATTAACTAAATTAAGTTATATTTATACAACGATTTTATTTATTTATTTATAAAATAAAATAAATCATTATTTTTAATTAATTAGTATATACTTTATATTAAATTAATATTAGTTAACATATATAATTAATATTATTCTAATAATAAATTAATAACACACACAAATATAATATTTTTGTTGCACATTTAACCTCTAATCCTCTAAATTACTATATCGTTCACACAAATATTCAATCAGTACATTATGAAGTTCATATTGAGTTTCTTTATCTTTAATTTGTTTATGTCTAGTAAGGAATTTTTGAAATATAATTGTATCGTCTCTATTAATATTAATTTTAGGGGCTGACGTTTCACTTCAATATTATATGGCTGCTTGGGTATCACGTTCGTCCTTAAATTTATTTTTTATTCTTAAAATATTTTATTAATAAATTTATAACACTTATAAATAAGAATTATAAATAAATATTAAAAATAAATTTAATATTATATTTAATATTAGTATCATTTTAAATATCTTAATAAAATTTTTGTAATAAATGATGTCCAATTTTAGTATGTTCCTTGGACTGAATTTATTCCACAAAAGCACCAAATTTGATGTTTCGCTGTATTGGTGGCCTTAGGATACCTTTCTGACAACAAGCGTGGGGTTAGAACGCTGGGCGTTTTGGTGTGTCAGTGTGCTTTGGTGTGTTGGTTGGAGATGGCGTTAGGGTACCTTTCCGACAACAAGCGTGGGGCTAGAACGCTGGGGTGATGATAGAAACGTCAAACAAAATCATGTCCACGAGCTCAAGCATCGACGTGCTTCCCATGTGACCATTCGTACTACTCGTGAAGAATTCAATTATTACGCTTGTTTGCTTCCCATTTTCTTCTTCAACTGATCACTGAACTTGATCTGCTTTTAGCTAATTTACCATGTGCAGCCCTGTAACTTCTGTAGAGACCAAGCACTTATCTTTGTGTCTCTTTACTAACTGTGATTCTTCTAGTTAGGTACTTCTGTGAAGCTTATTAATGGTTTTTGGCGATGACTATATATTATTTGAAAATTTAAAATTGATTTACTTTTGATTGAAGGTAATGATATGAAAATAAAAGCAAAACATAAATACTTCCTTTTTTATAGAAATTTTCTCTGTGAACTTATCTTATTTATTTTCAAAATTTGGAAAGATCCCGCCAATTATATATTTCGTCAATTAACTCCAGATTCTTTTTAACGGTTGATTAATGCAAGATTCAAGCACAGATAATATTAAAGATTTAAAATCAACTTAAAATAGAATTGAAGTAACGATTAGTTGAATGCATATTTAAAGAAAAGCCACTGCATTTTACAAACGGGGGGACAAAAGCTAGAATTTTTGAAATAATTCAGAAACATCAATATTTCCAAAAGCTGTATCTTGATTAAAATCTCTTTTATCTTAGAAAGTGACGATTTTTTTTGTGAAAGATCATTGAAGCTCATATGAAACAAATTACCTTTTTATTTGTTTGTTGAAAGTTTGTAAAGGCTAGCAAATTTCTACTTGTGTGGAAGGTTAGAGAACCTTGAAAAATATGTACTTACAAGCTTGAAGAGATTCGTCAAATTACTACTTGGACTTTTACAGTGAAACACTCAAGTTGGATACTTTGGGATTAAATATAGGCTTGGGTTGTAAACCAGACCAGTATAAATCGACTGTGTCATTCTCTTTCTCCTCTTAACTTTTATATTTCTATATTATATTGTGTGCATGTTCATTTCAGCAAGAGACTCCTTCACTGTTATAATAGGATCCTTCTGTTTTCGACTTATTGACGATTTCTTCCTTTTTAACGAACGCCTTTTTTTATTGTTTTAATAGGACTCATACTTTAGCAGATTCTTGTCGTTTGCCAGGCTACTATTATCTGACAAGCTCTTATTATTTTATTCTTTAACAAGTCCTTGTTTTTATACAAATCGAAAGTAACTTGCGAATTTTTTTTTGTCATACACAATTCATCATCTTTTTGCGTTTGTTTACTTTATTAATTTCTTGTTATATTCTAATGTTTTAAAAATTGAATCGATTCAGTCAATTTAACAGTAAAAATCTTGAATTGCCTAATTTTTGGTTTAGTTTTTAATTTTTCGATTCTAAATCGATTAATTTTCATTTAGTAGTCTCATTTTTCAATTAAATTTTAAAATTTTGTACGAATAAGGATAGTCTTCTTCAATTGTTTTTCAAATTTTTTAATTTTATTCCATTTCTATTTTTATACCTTTTTTAGTATTTCTTCCCTAAATTTCAAGAGAGAATATGAATATCAATGAAATTATGTTGCCCTAATTATTTCCATATAAAATTTACCCAAAATATTATGAGATTAATCAATGTTTTACAAAATTATTACGACCTAAAACTAAAGATGAACGAAACACAAAGATTAAGAAGTAACTCTTCAATTTTAGGGATTATGGTTGCTAATCATTATGGATCCAACAAGTTCAACATCAATTTATAATTTTTTTCATAAATTTATAAATCTTTTCATCGATCACTTCTAATTTATAAACTAAAATAAATCGATTAATTTTTATTTAATAATTTTTAATTAAAATTTAAATTATTTCGATACATAAAGACAATTTTTTTTAATCATATTTTAATTTTTTTAATTTTATTCAATCTTTAAATGATCTGATAACAGTTTAATATTGGTTGAAGTTTTTAAACCTTAAATTTTTTGTTTTATTAATTTACTTTTTAGTTTAGTTTTTAAAATATTAAAATTAAGTATCATGAAAGTACAAAGAAAGGATACTTTGGCGTGTACTGAACCGAGAAAATATCAATGTCATTTTCATCGGACGTTGTGTGGAACCAAAGAAGAGTTCTGCTAGAACACGATGGTTTCTGTGGTTGAAGATGGTTGAGCTTGAGACGTACAAACCATATTCTTAAGTAAAACCACTCCTGGAACAGACAAGTAAAATCTACCAAGAATCAGGTCAAAGAAGAAAAGAAAAACTCAGACGAGACGTGCGGGCTTCAGCTATAGGAAATTTCCAGGAAATTTCGCAACTACGAGACATATCAAATGAATAATGAGATTGTTGTGACAGGATCCACATCCGAAAAGGATTGGTTTTTGGATGATATTAATCAATGTTTCGAAGTTCTAGATTGTTGTGTTGTTTGTATGGACATAAACCGAATTGGGCAATGAGAGGAAGCTTCGTGGAAGGTATGATGGTGAGGTCAGACAAAAGAGATATACATGTGAGGCGCAGAAATATAAGGTGGTCGAGACATGTTCTTCAGGATTTGTATCAAAATGATATGCTTCTTGAAGTGACAAGAGGAGGCGGAGGAGGTCCCATGCATGGAGTTTGTGTGATGGAGAGTAGAAACTAACATTTGGCAATCCATGTATGCAGCCAAATAATATTGCTCGTGTATATAACTGTTTAAAATTTGAAGTCAAAGTTTTACTTCTTAGAAATGCTTACCTGATTCGAGTAAGATTAATTTAAGTATGGTTAACTTAAAAATATCTTCTTATAATTGAGATCTTCCTAAAATACTTCGTGGACATCCGAATAAAAACATTTGATAATCCATCTTGAAGAAGACAAGATATCCCGAGGAATTTCTTTCTTCTTTTGTTGTTTCTCCTGTCTTTTTGCCTCTAAGACTAGCTTCAAATGCTTACTTTACTTATTAATAGGCTAAAAGACATAAACATCATATTTTACTTAAGAAAATTTAAATAAACCACTATTTTTAAAATTTTTTAAAAAGATTATTTCTATTTTTAATTTTTTTAATAACACATTCTCTAAATTTTGATTAAAAATAATTATGAAATATACATAATATAAACATCATATATGAAATAATCAAATATCAATCACCTATGATGTTTATATACATAATATAAACATCATAATCAAAATGTATATTTGATAATCAAATATCAAATATACATTTTCTTGATTTTTTAACACAACCCATCCTAATTTTGTATTTGCAAAAAATGTAGAAAAATGAGATAATTAGGCATAAGACCTAACAATGCATTTTTTTGCTCACACAGTACAATATAATCTTCAGCCTTACCCTCAAGAAGATGTGACCAATCCACCTGAAGAGTAGTATCAACACCATCTTCTTCTTCTTCTTCTACTTCTTCTTCTTATGCTTCTTCTGTGACAATTAGGGTTTGGTAAATATATAGGCTAGGCTTTTCCTGTGTTGCTGTAACATCAACATTGAACTTTTCACGTCAGGAAACTTCCTTCTGCCTGCACTAACTTGGCATTTTCTTTATAAATGAATTGGTTGGCTATTATTTGTGGTTATTTTTATTTAAATAGTTTCAATAATACACAGTTTTAATTCAAACTAGTAAAAAGGTTGTTTTTAAAATATTTATCATACCAAAAACATATAATAAAGTTTGTCTTTTATTCTAAAAACAATTATGAACAACTTCAATTTTTGAAGATTAGTCTATCTCCTTATTACTTGATAAACACTAAAAAAAACATTTTACCAAGTTTTAATCTTGTTGTTTTTATATTTAAGAAGATTAAAGAGTATTAGTTGTTTGACATTTAGTTAGGAGCTAGTTGAGTTGGCTGATTCAACCTAACTAGTTATTTTTTGAAAAATTATTTCAAGTAACGGTTTAACCTAACAGCTAATAAAAATATTACTCAAAGACAATTATGCTCTCAGACTCATTTTTCATCTTAAACAAATGATAATCCTTAGGTTTTTCACTTTAAAAAGAGAGTTATGATTCGTGTGTAGATCTCCTAGAATCTCCTCAAGTCGTTTTCTCAAAGCATCTAAAAATTATCAGCTTGTTTACTATTATTTTTTTATAATTATTATTATTATTATTGTTGTTGTTGTTTATTATTATATATCTTATGTTTTTATTAGAGTCATAAATTTAATTTTTGTAAAATTAAATATTTAAATTTTAATTCTTATAAAAATATTCAACGAAATAATATTTATGTTCTTATAATTTTTAAGTTATATTTTTATTAATCATTTACATATAAACAATTAACCTTAAATAATTAATTTTATCAAATATTTTTAATAAATAATTATTTAATAAATAGCTAAAATTATTCGCAGATAAAATTAACTATTATAAATAGCTATCAATAAGCTAATACAATTGTCAGACAAGGTTTAACATATAGTCTCATGTAATTAATTGTTTTTCACGTGGTAGAGCTTGTATTTTTCTTTTTCATCTAACAAGAAAAGTACGGATGACATACCGAGGCTTCTCTTCCGGTGTTTCAAAATGGACCGGGGTTTTCGGCGCCTTATCGTTGAAGTTGATTCGCTGGAAGTTATTAACATATTTTCCTCTTCTTAACAAGTTTTGATTGAGAATCTTTTGTTGGTTGCAGGTATTTATGGACTATTATAATGAGACTAGGAGGTGATTCTACGATATGTCGAGCGAGAGGGAAACTAGTGCACTGATAAATTGGCAACTTGTGTCGTTTTCTTAGCTCCGGGCCTACATCTTTTTAGGGAGCCTTCGGTAGTCATCCAAGAACTTTTGTACCACGAGTTTTTGTACCACGATGCGAGCGGGACTTTATATCTCTGTCTTATTTTGACCATACTTGTATCTTTTCTTTGTAATAAATAAAAAGAGAAATTGACAAGACTTGTCCATACTTGGCACACAATATAAGGAAAATGACAGTATACGATTTCTGACGATATCAGCTTTATCAACAAGAAGCTCTAGGTATCACATACTTGATTCGATTCTAATCAGGGATTTGTCTGACTCTGACATCACATGTAGATTTTTTCCTAGTTCTTGTGGTCACAAATTTCCCCTCAAATTCTCTCGTCTATCAATCATGTATTAAGCGGGACAGAATATTCTATTCAATAATATTATGCTATCTGTTTTATAAATTTTAATTATTTATTTATAAATACTCCATATTTATTCATACGAGAGTTATATAAAATTTATATAAATAAATGGTTAAAATTTGAAGGATAAATTTAAGACACTATAAAATTAAATAGAAGATTCAGACTAGTATTAACTCTATGTCTTAACCATTTATTTATATGGGACCTAAATAAATAAATGGAAAATTTAAACAAGTTAAAAATATAACATTTTTCATAGCTCAAGAAATATTTTTAAAAATAAAAAATTATGAAAAATTTTAGTTTTCATTTTTTTAAAAAAATTCCTTTTAAATTTTGATTACAAAATAATAATAAAATACATGTAATATAAATATCTAAACTTATTAAATATCACTAATATAATAACTAATTTAACCATTAAATTTGAATCGAAATTTGACTTAAATTAATAATTTAAAATAATTATAGTAAATTAGTAGTTGGAGTCGACTGTAATTAATTTGATTCGAATTTTAAGAGCTAAATTAAATTATAATGAAAATAGCATTTGATTATTTATAAGTATGATATTTTTACTGTATATATTTTATAGTTGTTTTTAATTAAAGTCTTTTAGAAGTATTTTTATTAAAAAACTTAAAATTAGAAGTATTTTTATTAAAAAACTTAAAATTAGAAGTTTTTTCAAAAAATTTAAAAATAGGAAACTTTTATAAAGTTGTATAAATTATTTTTTATATCTTTTATCATATTCTTAATTTAGTATTTCATTCCAATTTTGTTTTCCTTCCTAATCATTCGCAAGTTTTTTGATATATTATCATCGTAATTTAATCAATTTTAAGATCAGGGTCGTTTTTAATATTTTATAATTTCCAAGTAAAGTAAAAAAGGGGACTCTTATTCTTACCTTTTTCAGTTTTTATAAAGAATAAAAAGAAATAAAATATAATTCTTTTATTAATTTTTATAAGGTTCAGAGTGAATTTTATTTTATTTCATTTTATTTTTTATAAAAGTAAAAATGAATTTTATTTTACTATTTATGATAATGATTCTGTGGAAGCGTCCAGGGCCTCCAGGCTGCCCTTGCCCGGCTCCTGTTTAATATAATAAGCAATGTTTTTACTTAGTGATATAAAAATGGAGGTGCGTAAGCGAGAAAGAGCTAAATCCTGAAAGAGATGGTTATTGGCACTCTTACGTAGCCTAAATGACTTGGACATAATTCATTAGAATAAAAGATAACTAGTATGATTGATCTTGTAGAACTCTTATAAGAAAAATCAAGTATGTTCAATAACATTTTTTAATTAAAAATTTTATAATTTTAATGAATTAATAATTTAAAATTAATATACTCTCTAACTTTCAAAATCTATCGATAACTTTTTTATAATTTTGATTTTATAACACTCTATACTTAGGAAGTGAATACCGTTTCGTATTGGTTGATATATATTGTATTAAATCAAAAATTGTAAAAAATGAAGAGACAGTTGTACCGAATTTAAATATTGGTCGGTATTTAAAATGCTGATCAAATATCAGTTAGTACTGAAAATTTAAAAAAATAAAGAAGCTTTTTGTAAAAATTTTAAAATATTTCAAATTCTCCCCCTCTCTCATCTCTTTCCCTTTTTTTTTCAAAGTTTTTAAATTAATTATTTTATTTATTTCAATTTTTATAATTATTGTAAATTTTTAATTTTTAATTTAAATAAAAATAAATATTTTTATTACTAATAATAATTATAAATTACATAAAACTAAAAATAAATTATTTTTATTTAAATTTATTTTAATATTTTATATAATATTTATTAAT
>JANTNU010000004.1:32311671-32328924 GCA_024752395.1 Erythroxylum havanense | reverse complement strand
CCGGACTCCATTTCTACGACTTCTCCCGCGTTAGCCACATCGGGTCAATCCACTGGACCGATCCGTCGGATCCGAGAATCTACAAAGCGCGCGTGACCGCAATCGCCGACTCGTCGGATAAAGTTTTCGCATCATTTGATTGTCCACACAGAGAGAATTGCATCTTACTGGTTGATAAATCGACGCTCCAGCTTGTCTCCGAGATAGGGAGACAATCCGGAAGCGCGACGAAGACTATGGTCTCCGGAAAGCTGACATGGCTGCCAGAAACCGGCACGATCATCGGATCGGCGGTGTCGTGCGGGGCGTTTGGGTACTCGGGATACATCAGGATTTGGGACCCTAGGTCCGGTTCAGTGGTTTGGGAGACGAACGAACCGGGTTCGGGCCGGAGCAGCCGGTTCGGGGACTCGTTCGCTGACGTCGACGTGGACCCTGTGGAGTCGACCTTGTTTAAGATCTGCTCAAAGTCCGGTGACCTAGCAGTGGCTGATTTACGTAAATTGAGTGATGATCCATGGGTATATCTGGAAGATAAAAACCCAAGTCTGAGATATGCTGGAGGTGGGAGTAGCAGTGTCCTCCATTGTTACAGAGGGCAAGTTTTTGTAGGAAGAGATGGGTCATTAGAGGTGTGGTCAAGAGTTGAAGAAGAAGAAGGAGAGAAGAGGATTGAAGGGCGGATGTTCAGGAGGAACTTTGTGGATAAATTGGAGGATTCAGAGCGAGGGATTATACGGAAGATTGAAGTTGGTGGTGATAGGTTGTTTGTTAGCAGAGAAAATGTTGAAGGCATTGAAGTCTGGGAAAGTTCTCATCTTTCTGGTGCTGTATCACTTTTCTGAGTCGAAACACTGGAAAATTTTGGGGTTTGGACAAGGTTAAGATAACCATTTTTAAGGATTTTTTATTGGAGTTGGTTCTGAAAGCCCAACGTTGTCATTCAATCTGAGGAATGAGCTTGGAGGAGCCTAGACTCTAGAGTTAGATGTTCATAACTTGTTCACTACTTCTCCAAGCATTTGGCTGCTTAGCTTAAGTTCCTGTCTCATTACTTCAAATTTTGCATGGCTTTTTCCTTCTTTCTATGAGTAGTACGAGTGTTCTATTTAGTTGTAAATTCAAAACTAAAATAATATCAGTTTGAGGAAGAATTTCAAAAAATGACGTATTATTGTGACATTTAGACCAAACCCGAATAGGGGCCATAGTTGTTTTTAATCGGCCGAGTCCAATTTATCCAATTCTAGACTAACTAACTCGAGATTTAACTTTTTAAATCAAAACGATATTATTTTACTTTAAAAAAGGTTTAGCCTTAAATTAGTCTAAGTTTCAATTAGGTCTAATTATTTTTTTTCATTTTTAATTTTTAAAAAATTGGTCGAATTGAGTTATTGTCATTATCTTTAAACTCGAGTTAGTTAATTGACTTGATTTAGTATGTAAATTTTGAAAAATTAAAATTAAAATAATATCATTTTAGGGAAAAAAATAAAATTGATGTCGTTTATGACGTTTAGATTAGGCGGGAGTCGAGCTACTTATTTGAGAGATTGGGATAAGTCGAATCAAGTTGAACTAATCTTTAAATTAATGTTTAACTTAAATTTTGATTAATTTAAGTTATAAGTTAGATTCCGACTAAATCAATTTGTGAATTTGAAAATATAATAATTTATATATTTAACACAATTTAAATTACGAACATATCATATCATTATCATAGTCATCATCATACTTCAAAGTTTCGCATTGAAGCATAATTTAGGGGCAGATAATATTCAACTTTACCTCTATATAATAAAGAGATTATTTCCGGTAGTTTCACATGTAGGCGTGATAATCATATATTATTTCATAATATTATTTTAAATATTTTTAAAGGGCCTAAGTTCGAATGCAGCAATTCTCAGCCCACCGGGTAGGAACTTCCTAAACACCTTCTTAATGGCTATTGTCTCAAATCTAAACAAATGCTGTAGGTTAATACTTAAATATCGACTGAATTTACCATTAAAGCCAAGAATTAGTGAATTACGGAACTTCCCACAAGTGCGGGTGAAGCGGAGGGTTGGTGACGGTTTAGAAGCTGTTCACTAGCTCCTAACAGCAGTAAAGATTCCTCTTTTATCTGTCTTTCTGTCTTTTTCTTGAGTTTTGTTTCTGTTTTCATGTATTCTGCTACCCGGTTGGGCTAAAAAATAAGTTTTTTGGTTGTTGCTTTGGTCTTAAAACCAAAAGGGTTTCTTTTGTTTTTGATTTTGGTTGTCTTTTGGGTGTTTGGAACTAAGGAAAATATCGGTATCTTCACAGAAAGTTTAGTTCTTTGAAGCATGGGAAAGGCTTCGAGGGACAAAAGGGTATGTGGCTCTTCTCGTCTAATTCGAGTTAGAAAATCTTTCCTTGGTAGTCACATGAATTAATTAATTGGGATGCAGGATATTTATTACCGCAAAGCTAAAGAAGAAGGCTGGCGTGCTCGTAGTGCTTTTAAGCTTCTTCAGATAGATGAAGAATTCAACATATTTGAAGGTCAGTACTATCCTAATCTCTCTCTTAAGCTGATTCATTTCCTTTATCTTGTAAAAAAGGAGTCGCATCATAACGGGGAAAATGTATCCGTGTCGTGTGTTTCATTTTGTAGGAGTAAAGCGTGTGGTAGACTTATGTGCTGCACCTGGTAGCTGGAGTCAGGTATATTTGGTTTGATTGACCATACTATTTTGTTCCAAGAGCAGATGAAATTGCGCCGACCTTTCTGCAATTCTTCGTTTCATTCTAATTGATAAACTAGTCACAAACTCCCTGCAGTTTGTGAAACTGATAGTTTCTGCTTAGGAGAGTTGCCTTCAGGGAACTTGTTTGCTAAGTTTGATATGATAGTTTGAGATATTCTCATTGCAGGTTTTGAGCCGAAAATTATACATACCTGCAAAGCTCTCACCTGATTCTAGGTAACCTTAAAATAAACCTTTCCCTCCAAGATTTCATAGACCTATGGAAACTTATAATTCTTATTGAGACCTTAGCTTGATGTTACTATCTACCGAACGACTATGTGAAGCCAATTGCTTAGTGGGTCTATTTCATTTGTACCAGGACTTTCAGGCAGTCAGTCTGTCTTTAGAATGAAGGGGAATTTTTCCTCATTTTAGCCTCATCAGGACTTGAATGTAGTGGTCAGATGTAATAATATTACCTTCTTACACGACACGCATGCTTTGTGATAAAATGATTACTTTGTACACTTTGATTGACAGGAATGATCCTCCCCTTATCGTGGCCATTGACTTGCAACCAATGGCCCCAATTGAAGGTGTTATCCAAGTCCAAGGTGATATCACCAATGCCCGAACTGCTGAAGTGGTAAGATGCTTGTTTAGTTCAAGTTTTCAGAACTTCACAATTGAATGATCAAAGTTCATGCTCACTAATGATTCATTAAGTATGCAAATATGGAGAAACTTGAGCTAAGCATTGATCAATTCTTGGCACTTTTATACCCAAATATTTAACATAGGTGTTGGGCGAGATAACTATTTGTTGTTTAATTTGTGTTCCTTTAAGCACTTTCCTCCAGGTAATAGTAATGTATGTAATTGAATGTTCAGTACAAAGGTAATGCTAAAAATAAAGTTAATTGACATATGAACTTCAAGGAGTACGTGGCCATGTGATCCTTTAAAATCTGATCTCCTGGGGTTTGTTCATTCCAATTTATTGAGTGCTCTTCTTCATTCCATATGTTCATTCCTCCGGGAGTTCTATATCGTGAATAATGACACTTATGTATATGCAACTGTAATTTATTCGTACTATATCACGTTGGTTCACTTTCTTGGTATCCAGGTCATTAGACATTTTGATGGCTGCAAGGCTGACCTAGTTGTTTGTGATGGTGCCCCTGATGGTAAAACTACATAAATGGTTGTTTCATTATTTAGCAAATTGTGGATGAGTTAATGTTCAATGGCATAATAGTTAATGCCTTTCTATGACATCCTTGTGCTGTGTTTATTTGCAGTCACTGGTCTTCATGACATGGATGAATTTGTTCAGTCTCAGCTCATACTTGCGGTGAGCCCCAGACTTCTGCAGCAACTAATGTGTGGTTAAGTGGGGGCACATGGAATTATATCATTGAGCATGTGTACTTCTCCTTTGTTACATTCTAGTCCTTGTTTCTAGAGATGGTGCGAAATTTATTGAAGTTTATGCTACACTATAGTGGCTGACTTACTGTTTATGCAGGGTTTAACCATTGTCACACACATACTTCGAGAAGGTGGGAAGTTTATAGCAAAAATATTCCGTGGAAAAGATACAAGTCTTCTATACTGCCAGGTAAATAGGATACTTGTTTGACATCCCAGTTTTATGATTTGGTGAATTGCATATTACTTAAATCATTAACCAGCATTCAAGGATAAATGATACCCGCGTGCTCCACGTATTAAGATGTTTTGAGTCAGGAGGGGAAGTAATGCTAAAATGTGAAAACATATTCATCCATTATGTTGATCACGGAAGAAAATAAAAAGCAAGATATTAGGCTTGTAATGAAAGCAGCCAGTCATCCATAGAACTGTTAGCAATTGAACAGTCAACTTCTCTATCACTATATGATGAGAAGTATTAACCATTCTTTTTCTGCAATCTTCTTTTATTTTTCAAATTTCCATTTTCCCCTTTGTGAATTTTTATTATTAGTTGAATCAAATACTACTATAGTTGTAGCAAGTATTTGGACGGGTGCTAATACCCAAACTGCTACATTAGACTTGGTCTGTTTGTGTCTTACCAGTATGTGAGAAGGCTGTGCTGAAAAATAAAGCTTTTCTTATTTCTTCTGTTTGAGCAGCTGAAGTTATTCTTTCCGGTGGTAACATTTGCAAAACCAAAAAGCAGCCGTAATTCAAGCATAGGTAAGGGGATACTTTGTTGTAATATATGCTTTATACTCTCTTCTTGGTGTATTGTGCAGAAGCTGAACATCGATATAGATTTTCGGGTGAACAAGGATTTTGCACATTTAGAACTATACATCGCACTATATTGCTAAGAATGGAAACAACATTTCCAGAAATTAGTGATTACTAAGCTTATTGTGAATGGTATGATTTATTGCTCCTATAATTTGTTGCCATTTCAAGTGGAGATAACATGGATATGATAAAAAGCAAAAATAGTCTGACGTTTTGGATTGGATTGCTGAAGATATGCAGCAGTTTGTCGTTGTCAAGAAGGGTTTGAGTGGAATCCACATAACTATTAGGCATGCAAACCTAAAGTTGATAAAATCGACTTACAAAGGCAGGAATTATGCATTGCACTGAATGCCGGAATCTGATATTGTATTGTTAAACTTGCAGAGGCATTTGCTGTTTGTGAGAATTATACACCTCCTGAGGGATTTAACCCGAAAGACTTGCATCGCCTCCTGGAAAAGGTGGGAAGCCCCTCTGGAGCTGATGACCTAGGTATGTCAGCATCACCTTCCTTTTTTCATTTTTGTAGTGTGAGCACATGTGCATGCTTGCATGTAAAAATCTGTCCTTGTAATCAAGAACAAATCTTAGTTTTCCATTCTATGTTTCAATAAGAACATCTTTTGAACTTTGATTGCAGATGTCATCATTTCCCTTTTCTCAAGGGATATTATCTTGAATCTTTCAATCTTTTGCAGTCAATGACACATAAACTTGCTATGCCATCTCAGATCTCATTTAGTCCCTGCTCTAGGAGAATCTATGACCATAAATGGCAAGATTTACAACTCATCTATCATCTCCTTGTGCTAATAAACATGATCATTGTGCATCGTTAAATATTATTAACGGTGGTGTATAGTTAAATACTGAAATCATCTATGTAAAAGTTAAAAGTAAAAGGATTTTCTTTTCATGAAATGTATAAACAGTTGTGCCCCTGCTTGGATTTGTTTTACTAGGGCCAGTTGTTTCCAGTCTTAGCCTATTGTAAGTAAAACTTGAAAAAAGATCCTGCCTTTTGTCATATTGAATGGAACTTGCTTTTGGTCTTGGGGAAGACTATGAACAATTGAAGCAAGGGGTTTCACTATTGTGCTTGAATTCTCAGAGCCGGTTCTGCACTGGCCCTGTTATAGACTGGTCAATTGTTAGTGTTTCAATGTTCTTCACACTGTCTATCTCATGACAGATTGCAGTAGTGGGTGGTTGGAAGGAGCAAATAAGGTTTACATCCCATTTCTGGCCTGCGGGGACCTCAGTGGCTACGACTCAGACCGATCATATCCGCTGCCGAAAGCTGCAGATGGCACATACCAGAGCTTGGATCCTGTACAACCCCCTATTGCCCCTCCTTACAAAACAGCTCTTGAACTGAAAAAGGCTTCTTCTGGTCAAAGCATACGAGAGCTTGAAAAGCTTTCCTTGGATACGTAACAAGTTTTGAGTTTTCTCTTCCATGTCCCCATCACTATTTTTAATACTCGAGACACATTATGTTAAGGAAGGTATGAACAATCCCATCATCTTATTTATCACTAGAAATAGACCAATATGAACAATCCCATCATCTTATTTATCACTAGAAATAGACCACAAATCATTGTACCAGGGAATTGTCTCACCTATCATTTGAGGATTGTTAAACAATCCCATAGACCACAAATCATTGTACCAGGGAATTGTCTCTCCTATCATTTGAGGATTGTTACAGAAAAGTTTGTTATAATTGTGTTTCGTGATCAATCAGAGAAACAAAATTGTAATGAAACACTGAAATGAAGTGAAGGAACAAGTGGGAAACAACTAACTGACTGACTCACTTGGCATGAATCAAATGACTGGACCTCCTGTAATGTTGAACAGACAAGACAGTAACAGAAGGATGGCCTATGTCTGAACATGTCCGTCTCCCTTAGCTGTAACGATGTTGAAATCGTGCGTTTGATGCGTCTCCTCTTATTAAAAAGACACAAGTTACATAATTTCATTGAATTTAGACACGTAAATGGTCTTTAATTTGTGAACTAATAACCATAGAGTTCTTAAATCTCAACATTTAGTTCACAAAACTTGAAACCAATACGATATCTCAAGAACATTAATCTGCAGAAACTGAGTTTGGCCTTGACATAGAGGACGAAGAATTCAAGAACTCGATGCAATCTTCTATAGCTTCAGCTCTTTGTGAATCCTCTGTGTCAGCTAGCGATCTCGATCTTGATCTCGCCAAACTCTCCGACGACGCTTTACCTGAAGATGATGATGTTGCCTTCCTGGTGGCGGACACAAAACATAGAACTGTCGCCACTTTAGCTCCAAGCCGTCTTAAAACTCTCCCCGGAGACAGTTTTGAGCTTTTGGTCAGTCCAAAGCTGAAAATTCCAAGGGTCCCTACTCCATGCTTGAGAAACATCGATTGCTTCTTTACGCTGAGATTGTCAGCACTGAAACTCACTCGCTTGCTTGCTCTTTCAGACATTATTCTGAACCAGAAGAGAGTCAGACAGACAACTATGTGTGAGTGTTATGTATAATATACATATGAAGTTCCAATAACACAGGAAAAAAGGGCTCTGTTGGTGTCTATAGGAAGAACTACGAAGTTGAGGGAAGTGAGAAGTGGAGAGTGAAGAGTGAAGAGACAAGAAGACCGTTTGTCAAGGTTGTAGGGTGTATTTATTGAATAAGAAGGATTCAGATACTGTTACTCTCCAGTCCTATTCTTGCACTAAAGCGTTTTATGTCTAAAACAGAGTTAAATCAGGCTAATACAAATTCTTTGTTATAGTTACTCTGTTATATTATATTTTATTTACATATTTACGTGCGGTTTATATAAATATGTAAATAAGATTTATTGAAATATAATAGGAACATCATAATCGAAACAAAAAATCTGATCCTCAAAAATAGAGGATTCCGACCCAATCAAAAGATGGAAGAAATACAAGATAATAAAGATTCCTTCTTGAAATTAATATTATCTCATTTTTAATTAATTAATCTTTTAAAAATATCTTAAACAAATATGTGCAATATAAAAATATAAATTAAATTATTATTCTTGAACTAATTAAATCCGACTCAATCTAATAATGTATTATAATTTTTTAAGTTATTACTTAAAATTAAATTAAATTTAATTAGATAAAATTAAAATTAAAAATTATATTAATAATATTTAATTAATTTCAAGTTTGATATGATGTATATGTGTTATTATGCTTTAATCAAAACCTTTTTTGTTAAGACTGAAAATTTAAAAGATTTTTTCATAATTTTAATTTTTAAAAATGTTGAATTTTATAAAAAATTGTCTTTTAATGTAAAAGCTCAAATTCCAACAGCAACTTGTTCACTTGTTTCATATGATGACTGTCCACTCCAGCTGTCCTCCTTCTACGTCACCCTCTGTTTACTCTTCTGAATTTTAACCAACCACGTCATCTCTCTGCCTCCCACACATGAGTCGAATCCTCTGCTCCCAAACGATACAACATCGTTTTATTATATTCTATGCAAAACAACATTGTATTGGACAGGAAACTGAAACAGAGTTATTAATATATATAATTAAACAAATGGATAAAGTGATATTACAAGCGCCAGCCGCCAAGTTCGACTGATTCTTCTCCTACACAGACCTCTTACCATACCATGGAAGCTCCTTCAAAACATACCAAACCCTCTCTTTATACTCTTCCATAGTTCAGAGCAAATAAATAACGCAAAAATGCCTTGTGCTTTACTCCATCTATCCTCTCCAAATGCACCATATACTCATATCAGAAATCCGCCATTAAAACTCTCCAGCTCTCTGTTTCTGACCTTCCTATGCTCTCTTGCCAATACATCCAAAAGGGTGTTCTTCTTTCTTATCCACCTTACTCCATCAAAGACCTCATTACATTTCTGAAACATTCTCTCTCTATCATTCTCCCCCACTTCCCTCCCCTCGCTGGCCGACTCATCACCCCCCAAAACGGCCATGTTCACATCCTCTGCAACGATGCCGGAGTCGAGTTCATACAAGCCAAAGCAGTACACTTGCTTGTTAACAACATTCTGTCACCTCTCGATGTTCCTAACTGTTTTAAGGAGTTCTTCACCTTCGACAAGACCCTCAGCTACTCCGGTCACTCCAAGCCTCTGGTTGCGGTCCAAGTCACGGAGCTCGCTGACGGCATCTTCATTGGATGCACGGTGAACCACACAGTCGGGGACGGCACGTCGCTTTGGCATTTCTTCAACACTTTCGCTACTACACCGAAACGTTGTCGCAAAGGGCGACAGTGACGAGTGGTGGCTAAATGAGCTACGGGGCATCCCCATGATTGCATGGCTCACGACCGTCCAAATCATTCTTCTCACTTATCCAACCTCAACTCATTTGAGCCCCAACAGAACTAAGCCAAGTAGATACTGTACGTTCGACCACATTCATACGTCCCGAGTCATCACGGTTTTAGATTTCACAACTATGCGGGTCACTCACGTGGTTACTGACACGTACTGCATAAATTCACCGTCTGATTCAAGGCCGGCCATGGTCTCAGCGCCAACACAACCTCGAGATCAGCGCCCCTGCACCTTCTCCACCGGGAAAAGCTGAGATATTACCGTCAAAATTGTTGGCCCCACCACTCCTCGCAGGTCGCAGCCAACGGTCGGCCCCACCCAAAATCATTGTAGTACGTTTCCGTGCAGTAGCCCCGCCCCGTAGCTCAGATCCATGGAGAGCAGCTCGCCGGCAGAAGCTACAGTCGGGATGCTCTGAATTGCGTTCCCGAAGTAGTAGGGGTCGAGACGCGACTTCAAAAGGTGGCGGCAGTTCACCCTTCACCGCCATCCTGAACGTGGTCGTTTTGGGAAAATGGAGGTTTTTTACACGTGTCGTGGAACGCCAGAGTTGCGCACAGAGGGATTGAAAGGACGACTGGACGAGACTTCTGCCGTTTCGTGTTTTCCGTTAGTGTTGCCGTTATTACAGTTACCGTTACTGTAACTGTTACCCAACATCTCGCTTAATAAGTTATGGTTGGCTCTGAGCTTAAGCTTCCATATCGATTCTCTGCTAAAATGGAAGATCCTCTCACGCAAAGGCTTGTTGCCGGAGAAAGTGACCTTGGGTCCGCCTGGGGGGAACATGAGCACGGTGGTCCTGCAGAAATCTGGCGAGTTGGAAATTTTCTTGACGCCTTTACAAAACTCAGCGAAAGTGTTGAAGAAATGCCAAAGCGACGTGCCGTCCATGACTGCGTGGTTCACCGTGCATCCAATGAAGATGCCGTCAGACAGCTCCATGACTTGGACAGCAACCAGAGGCTTGGAGTGGCCGGAGTAGCTGAGGGTCTTGTCGAAAGTGAAGAACTCCTTAAAACAGTTAGGAACATCGAGCGGTGACAGAATGTTGCTAACAAGCAAGTGTACTCCTTTGGCTTGTATGAACTCAACGCCGGCATCGTTGCAGAAGACGTGAACGTGAGCGTTTTGGTCGATAATGAGTCGGCCAGCGAGGGGAGGGAAGTGGGTGAGAGTGATAGAGAGAGAATGTTTCAGAGATGTGATGAGGTCTTTGATGGAGTAAGGTGGATAAGAAAGAAGAACACCCTTTTGGATGTATTGGCAAGAGAGCATAGGAAGGTCAGAAACAGAGAGCTGGAGGGTTTTAATGGCGGATTTCTGATGTGGGTATATGGTGCATTTGGAGACGATAGTTGTGGTAGAAGCACAAGGCATTTTTGTGTTCTCTGTTGGCTCTGAACTATGGAAGAGTATAAAGAGAGGGTTTGGTATGTTTTGAAGGAGCTTCCATGGAAGCAACGCCGTTGGTTAAAATTGAGAAGAGTAAACAGAGAGATGTAGACACCATATGAAAAAGTGCACAAAAATACAAAATCACGAAGCCGTACAACAAGTTGATGTTGGAATCTGAGCTTAGCTCAGCGTATTGACTTTATATAAAAGTTGTTTGGGATCTTTAATTATGAGCTGGTTCGTTGAATCATAACCAACAATCTAATTTTGAAAAAGCTCTTCTAGATAAGCATTTTAACGTAACTAACTGATAGCTTTTATATTAATGTCGATTTTGTCGACTTTACGCTTTACTCTTTGAACATCTCATTTCTCTCTTTTTTTTTTAGAGTTTTGTTCTCTTTTCTTTAGCTCTTTTCCTGTATCTCTCACATTTTTTGGTTCTTACTGTAAAACTACATCAAGTAGTCTACGGATGTGTTCAGATCTTAGACGTTTACACTATCTGCTATTTCAGTTTATTTTGTAGCTTGGATAGAATTACTTCAAACATACTCTAAAATTAGCCGCGCATGTGAAATGATTATGATAGTAGAGTTGAATGTGTGCAGAAATTTGATAAATATATAAGTTAATGTTCTATCTTTGTGTTCATGTTTATTATTATTATTTTTCTTCTTTTTATTATTAATTTTATTAATTCTTATTTTATTATTATTATTATTATTATTAATTTTCTACTTACTGTTGAAAAATATTATTATTATTATTATTAATTTTATTTTTAAAGGTAGATGTGACTAACTTAAATGTTAGTCATGCACAGTGGTGACTTATTGGGATTGACTAATTCGTAGGTAATGACTTAACTAGTTACCTCTTTGTTATGATCATGTTTATACACGATCGTGCAACTCTTCGATTTTTCCTCAATGTCATGAAACAAAAAATGAACCCAAAATTGTTTGACATGCTTGATGTTGATATTTTAGATTTAACAGAAAACATGAAGAAGGCAACAAAAATTTTGTAGAGTTAACCTTCCAACGTAAAAAGAATAGAGGAGGGTCATATAGAATTAATCTAAGTAGTCCGCACATTGATTCCCTTCCCGCGGCACGTGATAAAGGTGGAGGGTCCAATCACGATGTAACAAATCTCGGATACCTGTCATCAGAGAAAACTGATCAGTAAGAATATTAATCACCTCGAGAAAGTCTGTTTCAACAATAACTCGACGGTACCCCCTGGCCCAAGCCAAAGAGAGACCCGAGTAAAGGCCCCAGAGTTCAGCAGTGTGCGGTGATTCAGCCCCGAGATTATGCATAAAACTGTCACACCAGTGGCTAGTAGAGTCACAAAAGAGGCTCCCGACAGTAGCAATGGACGACCCGGACCGAAATACTCCATTGGTGTTGAGTTTAACCAAGGTCGCTGGTGCTACCCATTTTCATTGAAGCACCTCCTTTGTGATTAATCCGTTACTTGCTAGAAATTGGTCCCCCTTGATGGAAGGACCCCATATTTGAATGAAATATTGAGACGTTGATTTCGGTGCCGCAATATTTAAAAGAAATGTAAAAAGACAGCTGCAAGGCAGCTGTTTTATGCGGTGAAGTGCACTTCCTACTTTAGAAAAACATGCAAAAAAATAGAAAGAAAAAAACAAAGCAAATCAAATGCTCTGAAGTTAGGAAATATATTCCTAAAGGGTTAGTAAGTGACTCACTGTGCCCAACATTACTAGCCCGAGCTTGTTCTTCTGGTCTTTGTGCAAATCATGTCCACAATTTATGTCATTATAAACTTTTACTTTAAATGATGGTGTTCATTTCTTTTACTCTATTTAAACTATGTTGTTAAACTTTATTTGGATTCTTATATTTTATATTTGAATGTATCATCATCATCATCATCATCATCATCATTATTAATAATAGTAGTAGTAGTAGTAGTATTATTGTTGTTGTGATTATTATTATTATTATTATTATTATTATTATTATTATTATTATTATTATATGTTCAATGCTTTTTATTATAGTTATAAACTTAATTTTTGTATAATTAAATACTAAAAAAATCATATTCATATCCTTATAATTTTTTAAAAGTTATGTCCTTATAAATCATTTTACATATAAACAACTAACATTAAACAGCTAATACAGTCCGTTGATCAAATCAGCTGATATAATCAGCTATCAGCTAATAGCTAAATGCAATCATCTTATTGTCAAATATGACCTTTAACTTTTAATTAATCAATTTAGCTTAATTTAAAATAAAAAATGAGATTTTTTTAATCTTCTCCACCGATTTCTTGGCCTAACCCAAAAAAGAGTCCAGCTCATTTCAATAGAGCAAACAAAGTGAATGAGAATGAAAGCGAAAAGATAAGACTTTTATCAATAGGCAATACTTACCATCTTTATATGCACAGCCATAACTAGGCTTGGCTTGGCAAAATAGGGCTTAGCCCATCCCAATTTGACCACTTTAGGATGGGCTTTGAATCTTTTTAGTTCTCCGGCTCGGACCGAGCCTGAGCCCAGTTTGATAAGCTTCAAACAAAGTTTCAGGCTTTTCTAATTTTCAACTTCAAATTAGGCTCCAATTGCTTGACCTTGCTTAGCTCAAAACTTGATACTTTTAAAAAATAACATCACTTTTTAAATTTAATTTAAAAATGTCTGATTGGGTTCAAACTTGAATCATATGTCCTGAGTATCAGACCCAAGTTTGGGTAGACTCACGTCCGGTTTGACTCATTGTCATTTTTAATCATAACAATTGGCTCAAAAGATATATAGAGTTGGCATTTTAGTCTGGACTAAACCCGAATTTAGTTGACATTAGTTGACCAAAATTTAAGTTTAGTTAAAAATCAAGAGGTATAATATGAAAGGTTTAACATGATCCGAATTCGACTTAAATTTTTTAGAAAATGTTTTGAAATTTTGAAAAAAAATAGCCCTTTACTTTTATATATATAAAGATATAAACAATAACAACTCAGTAGAAATCCTGTTGACACGCAAGATCTGAAAGAAATTTAGTAGTACGCAACTTTACCTCTAACTAGTAAATAGACTGTTTCTAAACATATAAAGATATAAAGGTTTGAAATATTTCTCACATGGACATCATTCTTTTCAATTTGAGAAAATTAACAAACATGATTAAGTAAATAACTCTTTTTAACTTCAGAATATGCATTTGTTATTCTTATATTTTGTCAAATGAAGGGTTAAAGCAAACTCTTAATCGTCAACCCTTTACAAGATATGGATGCAAAATTGATTCGACTTGGCTTAAAGTTAATGAGTTAGAATTGAATTGATTGATTTTGGGTTTCGAATTTGATCCTACTATATTTTGGATCATTTGAATTTAATCAAGTTGAATTTGGGGCTGGAGTACCATGTTCCTGTTAAGGTGTTTCAATCATGTGTTAACTAATTTTTTCTATATATTTGTGTGGATCTATATAAATGTATGAACAAAATTTAATAAAAGATGGTAAGAACTGGTTAACCATAATAGAGAATCTATTCCCTTGAATTCAAACTTAAAAAAATTGGTCCCGATCATTGTTAACCCTAAAGGCATTAATTCATAGGCTTGTTTAGAATTCAAAATCTTCTTACCTGTCATCTTTATCATTCCAAATCTTGCCTTGTGTTTGTAGAGCTATTGCTAGTTATTGATATGGATGACAGGATGACCTAAGAAATTAAGTGTGATTACTTTCTAATCTTGGATTCACAGCTCAAGCTCACTTTAGTATAAAGTAAAAGATATCAATTTAATATTTTGTGTCTTGATTTACTAAATTTATGTCAAATCAATTTTATTAATTTGATAAGTTACACGGTAATTTGTGATAAAATAATTTAACTAAATAAATTCAAAATTTATAAATCAATTTGTGAGTTAATTTTGAACTTTTTGTATACAATTTCAACCCAAATTAATTCTAATGTGTAATTTAAAATACAAATTTAAGAAAAATAAAATAATTGAGAATAATTTTATACATATATATATATATATAATCAATTTAAATTTACAATTTTATGTTATTTTTATTTAAAATCACTCCTAAAAAGAAAAATATGATTGTAGTTTATCAAGTAAACCTAAAAGTTTACCCAATATAAGTTTAAATGATGATGATTACATGTTTTCTTATTAAGGTAAAGATAAAGATAGCTTATAATTTAAAGTCTTTTCATTCTAAACGAAAATGATTGGGAAGATGGTCAAGTAAAGCCAAAAGAACAAGAAGTTTGATGTCTTTTCACGTCACCCATCAAATGGCACCAGAGTAAGATAATCTTTCTAGGAATGTGTATATATATATAGGTTAGGCTATTTCCATTTAATTTGGCCAATATATTTATTTGGACCCTACTTAAATGATTATCTAGGAATGTGTATATATATATATAGGTTAGGCTACTTCTATTTAATTTAGTCAATATATTTATTTAGACCCTACATAAATATGTGTATGATATTTAATACACTTAATCAGTTCTTACTTTATTCCATTAAATATTATCCACACATTTATGTAGGATTTACATAAATATATTATATGCATGTTCCATTAAATATCATCAATATATTTATGTAGGGTTTCATATAAAACATTTATATGAACTCTACATAAATATATGGATGATATTTAATAAAACAAAGTAGAAATTGGTTAACTGAAAAAGAAGATCTGATCTCATATATATATATATATATAAAAGGTCTATATATATATATGAACCCTTTAGGGGGTGATCGAGTTGATAGAGTAGGAGGCATTGGGTCAAAAAGTCTTATATTCTAATCTTCCTACCTACACTTTCTCGATCGAGCCTGTCGTACAGAGTTTGCCTAGTATAGAGTACTTAGTTGGTATGATTTGCAGGCTATTGTGTTAATCCAGAAATTTACCCAATACGCATCTAAATGACAACAACTACGGATTTCTTAGTTTAAAAAAAATATTTATATGAACCTTACATAAATGTTTGGATGATGTTTAATAGAACAGAGTAGAAACTGGTTAATTAAAATAGAGGATCTGACCTCGTATATATATATACACACCAATTAGCATAGGATTGATGGGTTCCTTAAGTCAACATATCAATTCAGAAAAAAAGCGTATACTATAGCATATGAAGTGATGCTTATGTACTTATGCAGTTCATTCAACTTACCTCTTCATAACGAACTTGACTTAAATGATTGTTAGAATTTTTATTGTAAAGTGACTTGAATTTTAAATATTTAAATATTTTATTATAATTTTATTTCTTTCAAAATTTTTATTTTAGATTTTTGTTAAAAATATTAGTAAAAAAATATGTGACATAAATATCACACGTGAATCAATCAAATGTTATTAACATACCTACTTAATTCTTGAACCCTACTTTGAACTAAGTAAGTCCGATTCAAAATAATAATTTTTGTAGTTATTTTAAATTATTGGTTTAAATCAAGTTCAATTTATTATAGTTTTTTTAAATTATTGGTTTAATTATTTAATATAAACTCTAAAGAAAACAATAATTTTATTATTATAAAAAGTAAAAAGATAATTATTTAAATCTAACTTAAATTTTTATTTTCAACTTAATTTGTTGATTTCGATTTTTTTTATTCGAAAGGAAAGTACATTAACCGGAAGTAACTAACCAGGGAAATAATACCCCCGAAATATCCTCTAGTATAATAGACGGGCAACCCACAGGTAGGTTCTGAAATTTGTGGATGTCAAGTTCCAGAGAAATGGCATAGTTGGCTAGCCAATCCGCAGTCATATTGGCCTGTCAGTAGACATACCTTACTTTGACGATCCAATCTCTAGCTATTAAGTTTTGAATCCCCAGTGTGAGGGAATTACAGCGGATGAAATGAGTCGCAGGTGATGAGACAATGTTGAAAATGATCAAGGAGTTCACTTCGAGTTCCACTCGCCGATATCCAAGATCCCAGGCTAATTGTAGATCGGTGAGGACCCCCCATAATTCAACATAAACAATAGTGCAATGCCCAATATTATGGGCGAATCCTCCTAACCAAGAACCCAAATTGTCTCGAAGAATTCCCCCAGCTGATGCCCACGATGATGTCACTTTATAAGTACCATCAGTATTGACTCTTACCCAAGGAGGTGGAGGATTGTGCTAGCCCACAAGAGCCTCTACCCTTGTCTGCGGACGTGACAATGCTCTATCAACTATGTCTGTGGCTTGTGTAAAGGACTGCACATATTCAAACACTAACTGCTGGGGGTAAATAGGCCAAGAGAAATGGTTGTCAAAGATAGATTTATTCTTCCAATACCATAAAAACCAACAAGCCGTACCAAAAATTAATGACCACCGAAACCCATGGACTTGCGTGTGTTGGATTAAATTGCTCGATATCCAACTACTGGTGGTTGCTCCAAAAAATTCGTCTATGTTGGCGAAGGGGTACAACCGTCGCC
>JANTNU010000004.1:32267927-32283871 GCA_024752395.1 Erythroxylum havanense | reverse complement strand
GAGGGCAAGCTATGATTGGCTAGGTGGTGAAGAAGAAGAAGGCTCTGGATAGTTTATAGCTGTGGGTAGTTTAGTTACTTCAATGTACAGAAAAGGGTATCCAATACATGGCACCAATGTTCAATCCAACTGAAGTATTTCTTCTACTTTCTCATACTTCTCATCTCAGGGAAGGTCCATCCATTAATCAAATAGCTTGTTAGGTTTAAACCTATAAGATAGTGCAAATGTACTTGCCAAGTACATATATGCATATACAATAAATTGTTGAGTCCACCTCCCTTCAAGAGGCGCCTTCGCTCGTCCTCCCCTTATGTCCCGTGATTTTTACGGTGTTTTATATTGTAGATATCTGTCTTAATTTTCTCTCGTTTTCCTTTCCACTGTATTCAAATAAATAAATAAATAAATAAATTGTTAAGTACATATGAACTAATTTTTATTATTAATAATATAATATTATTAATTACGATTTTAATTAACAATTTAGCATAGAAAACAAGTGAAATTCTTTACTTCTCGTCTTCTTTACATTTCTTTAACATTCCTGTTCTACACACATATGCAAGTTATAGTTTTATAATTATATTGGATCCCAACATAACACTCAACTAATAATTGTTGGTTGCTTCATAGGAAGAGGTGGCATCTTGCTTTTGGTTGAACTAAGAATTGTTTATATAAACTTATTCTAATTAGTCACTAATTAAGGTCTTTGTCTCTGAAATCTAAGTCTAATTCTCATAATGTTGTCCCCACTTAACAGTTGTCAAGTCTTCTTAAGGGCTGATAATGACTACTTATGAACAGGAAATTGGAAGTTTCCAAAAAGGGAAAGATTCTTGAGTTATGCCTATTTGAGTGTAGTGATTTAAGTAATTGAAAAAGGGTTGGTCTTTGAATGTGAACTTGTTTAAAGTTTAAACAAATGAGATTGAAAGGGTTGTTGTTCTTAATGTGTTGTCATAAGAGTGGATGTGCATTAGCTGATGTGGGGACCTTGTGAGGTTATTAAGGGTATTAAGTTAGGAGATTAAACAATGTGAGTACCTAATTCAACTTAATAAAAAACTATATTTAAGTATAAGAAAAGGGCAGATTAGGGAAATCTATTATACATGACATTTGTGCCACTCAGGGATAGAATCTTAAGCATAGTCTACTCCAATTTAATTCGATTTAAAGTCAAAGAGTCAAATTTAAATTGATCCGGTTTAGAAGGTTGACTTCGACAAGAATATTTCCTCAAAATAATATTCCCTCCGTTTTATAATAAGAGTCGTTTTAGATACATTTTAATTATTCAAAATAAGTGTCATTTTTTACTTTATATGCATATTTATAACTTTTCTTCCAAAATTAACCTTTCATTTCTCTCTCATCTTAATTATACAGATTACAATTTCAAGGCAATTTCTCTCATATGCTAATTTAAGATGTTGATTATCGAGATAATTTTATGGGAGTATTAATAAGGGTATATCTATAATTTTATTAGCTTTCTTAATAAGCGTGCATTTTTCTAAAACGACTCTTATTATGAAACGGAGGGAATACCATTTTAGTATAATTTATCAAAATCATCTTATACTAGACATGTAAATTTAAGAAATTTAAAGTCAATATGACATTGTTTTGATCAATTATATCAAAACTAATAATAAAAATTTAATCACTTTGGTCGGTTCAATCTTGAAAATCTTGAACTGGTTCGATTTTTAAATTTTCGGTTTGATTTACTTTAATAACTCTTATTATTAAAAATCGATTATTTTATTAATTAATAGGTCAATTTTATTAATTAATTAATTTTTATTTAACAGTTTCTTTTTTAATTAAACTTCAATTTCTCTTATAGGTGAGGACAATCTCCTCAATTCATATTTCAAATTTTTTATTTTAATTCAATTCTAACCTATTTTATGACGATTTAACAAAATTGAGATTTTCTTAATCAAATGCAATATTTGTCTTTGGACATCTAAATAAGAAAGACTTAAGAAGATTGAGATTCATTAAGATTGAGATTCATTAAAACAAGAAAATTCTCATTCCAAAAGCTAGCTCATACGATATTAATTAATACTTGCTTGAGCAAATTTCAATTCCCTCAAGGAACAAATTGGGGTCTTGAAAGTTCTCAACTCTTAGTCTTTTTAATTAGTAGTAGCATCCTCCCCATTAGAGGCTTTGAAAGGTAATGCTTCTCTTCCTCTCAATTTAGGGTTTAACATTTGGGAAGATCCTTTGGAGGTGGTAAAAGTGACTCATTAGGTCCTTTTCCATTGTCTACTAAGAATGCCATCTTCAATCCCCAAGTTGTGTGTACTTCTAAATGGCAATGCAGGAACCAAACTCCTACAAACAACAATTTCATTTATCAGCACGATTTTTTCTGGGTTATTATAAATTCTAACGTGATGATAACATGAAAGATAGCGATTATGAGTTTTTTCTTTTTACCTGGATTATCGGCTTGAAACCTTATGGCGGTCCATCCACCGGAGGGTACTCCAACTGTGTTCCTCTCAACAGGATCATTAAGATTGAAATTGTTAGGATCTGTCTTGGAATTATAGTTCCCAATTCCTCTACCAACAACGAAGAAGTTGAATCCATGCAAATGAATTGGATGGTTCTCAGGAGCAATGATCCCAGTATCTTGCAACACTAGTTGAACAGTGGCGTTATATGGCAACCTGTAAGCTTTAGTTCCATTCGTGGTCCCCAAATTTGCAGGTCCAGGTCCTGAGTAATTGAAAGTTTGCAGCGGATTTCCAGGAAAATCAGTGGTGAAGACCCCTTTAATGTTGAAGAAATGTGCTTGAAGGAGTGAAACTTTTGGCATGACGAACGTGACATTGTTAATACTTGCAACGACCCTGCTTCCGTTACCAGCTTTGCATGTCGGACAAGGGTTGACTCCTAGCCCAACCGTGAAGAACAGGCTGTGATCAATCGTTAATGGGACGTTGGCAGGGTACTTCTTGGAGTTCAAGCTACGTAGAGAGTTGACGAACTTGTTTGCAACTGCTGTGGCGTTTTGTGGAGGTGGAGTGGTGGTGGTTGTTGGGGTTGTAG
The DNA here is from genome assembly GCA_024752395.1 of Erythroxylum havanense. Taxonomy (NCBI): domain Eukaryota; kingdom Viridiplantae; phylum Streptophyta; class Magnoliopsida; order Malpighiales; family Erythroxylaceae; genus Erythroxylum; species Erythroxylum havanense. The sequence continues at coordinate 32,280,790 of JANTNU010000004.1, read as the reverse complement.
AGAGTGTGCCGGAGTAGTGCAACGTGGCGGTGGCTGTCATGTTGTCTACGGCGACCGGAGCATCCATGAATGGTGAGGCGGCAACCAAGTACTTGCCAGTGTTTTGATCAGCCTTGACAAGTACATTTGTTGTCTGTCCTGGAGCTATCAGGACCGTGTCTGTTTTGAATGGCTTCACGTACGTGGCGTCAACTTCCACCACCGTAAGTTGGTGGCCGGCGATCTTGAAGAAGAGCTCCTCATTGAGTGCAGCATTGATCAAACGTAGCATATACGTCTTGCCTCCTTGAACAGGTAATGTGAAGCCACCTGCAAAACAAGATCAAACTGTTCTTACACTAATCTCCACCTTTAAACATTCCATTCCATCTCTTATAGTAATCTATAATCACCCTGTGAAGAACAATTTGCGACAGTTCCAGGATGTCCATTGATTGTGTGAGCATCAGATACATTTGGTGCTACACCAGATTTCATGGCTTGATTGATCACAGTCTCAGTGTCCGATTTCCACCATTCACCTGCATGTGCATGTCACAGTTCATGGCTCTCAAGTTCCAGAATTTGGTTGGCCAGAAGTTAATTTCAAGAACTAGCTTAGCTCACCTAACACAACCACCACTTCCTTGTGTGGAGCAGGGAAGGGATAGGGGACACCACGCTTAGGTAGGATAACGATGGCACCGTGCACGGTGACTCTGAGCCAGAGAATGTGTGCATGCCAAAGAAGTGTACCTCTCTGGCCTGTGATTGTGAAGTTGTACACATAGTTCTGACCTGGTTGAATGGGGCATTGTGTAATGTATGCTGGTCCATCAGCCCAACCTGTCCTGAGTTGCCTAATACCATGCCTGAACATATTGTAAACGAACAAGAACAAGTTACATCAGGATCATTCGACTTGGAAGTTCCCGAAATTCGGGAAGAGCTGCTTGTTTTCTGGGACATACCAGTGGATAGAGACGTTGTACTTGACATGATTGACAACTCTTACAAGAACTGTATCGTCTTCTCTGGCATAGAGAGTGGGTCCTGGGAACTGGCCATTGACTGTAACAATTGGCTTGCTTGAACAGAGTCTGGTAGTGTTCTTCATCACCACCTGTGTAAGTTATAATCATCAGAACTTGCAAAATGGTGAGTGTTTGTTCAGTTGTTGCAACTAATTTGCCACTACAGCTACTCTACCTTGAAGTAAAATCAAACCAGATACTATTTTCCTACCCTGAATTTTATTATTCAAGTCCCCATTTTGTATAACTCAAATTGATACAACTTCACTACTTGTGATATTGTGCTAGAAGGAGACTATAGAATCATGCATGCACCAAATTCAAGAAACCCCAACCCATGAAGCATTTTGGAGCTAACAATCCATGAAATGCATTATAAGGCATGACTTGTACAAATTTAGCACTTACATCAAAGCTGTAATGCCTAATCCTGCACTGAACCAAAGCAGGGCAAAGGCAGGCCAGCAGGAGGAGAACAAGACAAAACTTGAAGCAACCCATTGAGGTCCTGTGGTCCTGACAATCTATTTTTTTGACTTGACTCACTTCACTTCCAACTCTTGTCAGGATTGTTATATTCTTTCAGGTGTCAGATTGACTTCCCCCCTGACCTTATAAAGGAATCATATGATACAACAGAAGTCTGTTTTTGCTCTGTTAGGTGAGTGAGTGAAGAACCTTGGAAAACAAGGTTTTGGGGAAGCCTAATCTCTCCATCCATTTCTTACATGTTACATAAAGTGTTCACCATTTCAAGGGAATTAATATTTTTGGCAACACAAATACAAAATTAAATTGTGATTGTTCAAACCACCCTGAAGAAAATTTAGTAAAAGGCACTTGATTAAAATCTTAATCAAGTCAAATCTTGGTTCTTATTGTCCAAGATTAGGACATTAAGAAGGTCCATCATGATTATAACTAGGGCATTTTCTCATAATGGGTCATGCTCTATAGTTCTAATTATTGTTATAGTATGCTTATTTGATGATCCAAAAAATTGATCAATTAAAAGAAAAAAATGTTTAATTTAATCCTTTAATTTTTATTAAATAAATCTTAAAACTATAAAATTGATGGATCGAACATAAAATTTGTTAATTTAGTTCTTTAGTTTTTATTAAATAACTCGTTAAATGTTAAGATTATAAAAGTAACACGAGTTTAATTATATTTGATGTGTTTTTGAAATTTCATATTCTAATAAATTTATATCATAAAAAATAAATTTTATTAAATTTTATAGTGTTAGGTGTATTTTTAATAAAAACAAAAAGATTAAATTGGGAATTGAAGGTTGGGCTTTGGCCAACCAGCTTGCTAAGCTTGTCCCTAAAAGTTAGTCAAACCCATACATCAATATCCTATCCAACTAGCATGCATTTCTAGAAGATTTAATTCAATTTAATCTACAAAATGACTTGATTTTGCATTAAATATTATAGAAAGTATGATCCAACTGGAGATTAAGACTGGAAGGTAAATGGGTTTGTGCTGGACAAATGCAAAGGATGCTTAGACCTAAAGATCAGAATTAATATAGTTGAGAAATGGCTTTCATGTATAATCCAACATCCACATCATTGCTCATTTGAAAGCAATGAATAAACCCAACGGTGGGTCAGTAACAACTCTTCCAACCCTATTTTTACCAATTTGTATATTTCAATTCTGGTTTTACCTGCCTCATTTTGCTCGTGTTAAAATTCTTTTTTAATAATTTGAATATCGTATATTTTGAATGAAAATTTTAACAAATTAACGATTTAAAGTTAAGTGACGGATTTATACTCTTCGAAATTAAAACAAGTCGTGATTTAAAATTAGGTGTCGGATTCGTATTCTTCAAAATTGAAACGAGTTGCATTTTTTGTCATCACAATGAGAATTTTCATACCCTTTTCATCATTTTGTTCATGCAAGTAGGAGGGGTGTATTTACTATGGTTTAAGTGTCATGTCTAATGAGAATTTGGTTAGATGTCAAGTGTTCTTGTAATTTTAAATGCATGTGGTGGCCTAGTGGGTGATTAGCTATAAACAATAACAGCAAGAGTTAGATTTCTTCATGTGAATGACAAAGTTGTTTAATACTGAGAATGGTAAGTTATTTCGAATATTTGAATTAAATAAAGTCTTTAATATTTTACAATTTTTTGTAATACTAAATTTCAAAAATTATAAAAATATATATTTATATATCTTAATTTGTAGTAAAATAAAATGAAATTATAATTATTATCTCTAAAAATTCATTAATTGAGATTTTAACACGAAATTGTATATATTTATAAGAATAATTTAAACATCATTTTCTTAAAAACTAACTCAATATAGGTTAAGACTGCGTACTATCGAAACTCAACGAAATTTTAACTGGGTGTTGGTAATGATGATGATGATTGAAAATAAAAAAAAATTAAAATAAAAATAAAAGCAGGTTCAAATGTTTCCAAATTTTATATAATTAAAAAATAATTGAATATGATAATAAAATTCATTAATATCGTTCCACAAAAATACATAATTATACATTTTATGTCTTAATATGTAATATTATAAATAATAATAATAATAAATTATTAGGATATTCGGTGTATTTTATTAATATAGATCCGTTGTTATGCAGTGATAAGTGAATTATATTATTTTAAAATTTTAAAATATGAATAAAGTTTAAATTATTTCAATCCCACGTCATCAAAATAAAAAAATAAAATAAATGTACATTATTAGAAAACAATTGGGCCTTGCTTGTTTTCAGTCTGTGGTATAGAAAATTATGATACCATTTAAGAGATTAGGCCCAATGGACCCAATGGACCCATCCATCTTGGATTGGTTAGTACTATAGGTTTTGTAGTTTGAAATTACCAAGATATTGAAAAGACTATAATGATAAAACTTTGTATCGAGTATCTTTTTTATTATTTATAATATTTTATGATGTTTTTATAATAATTTTTAGTTGCAAAAATATCAAGAATAAATAAAATAAAATATTTTGTATTTTGTCACTCAAGATCATCATTGAAATTTTAATAACAAATTTTATTGAAAATTTGTATAAAAATTAATTAAAAATCTCTTTTTTTTTGTCTTTATAATAAGAATAATAAATTGTTATTATGATATTTAGCTATGATTAAAAATTTTAACTGGGTCAACCGTAAAAACCTTGAATCGTCCAATTTCTTGGTCCAGTTTTCAAGTTTCTAGTTCGATTTACTTTAATAATTTTTATTGTTAAAAAACAATCAATTTATTAATCAATGGATCAATTTTATTAATTAATAAGTTCTTATTAACAAAAAATTAATTAATTTTTATTTAACAATCTCTTTTTTAATTAAACTTTAAATTATGGATGTTAATGGGCCAGACTACTCTTGGCCCGACCTGATTCGAACCCTCGTTAGATGGCCCGCGGTCCGGTCCGATCGGATAGAAATATTTTGGCTCGTGGCTTGCTCATGGCTTAGTCAACTCGGGCAGTCCGAGCCACAATTGCCAAACTTACTTCAAAATTTTCAATGGGATGACTTTAAAAAAACCACGTGAATTGACTTGACTTAAAGATAATTGCTTTAAATCATATTTCAAATTCTTTAATTTTATTCAATCTTTAGTCGTTTTATAACAGTTTAATACTGGTTGAACCTTAAATCTTTTGTTCTATTAATTTAATTTTCGATTCAGTTTTTAAAATGTTAATTTTTAGATTGGTTTTTATAAATCCATCTAACCATCCTGTAGTCATACATTATTATCTTATTAATTTTGGTTATTTTTAATTCCTGCCCTATCTCTCATATCAAAATATTCTTTACCCCCTAAGTCAAGTAGACTCATAAAACAAACTATCAAACACCTACTTATTCTCTTTGGTTAATTTCACATTCCCTTGGGACAAGAGCCTCTTTTCTCCTTTTTCTTTACCTCTTTTCTTTCTTTCTTATCTCCTCCATCAAGGACCATATTGGCATGTTTCTTTTTGACTTTAGAGGAAATTTTTGGTTGATCATGGACCTCCTTTTCATCCATCTAGAGATGAAAAAATCAAAATAAAATTAAAAAAGGAAGAAAAAGCATAAGAACATGATCTCTAAAAGATCCATTGCATTGAAAATGTTGATTGGTTAGGCTCTTTTTTATATATTGAAACCCTTCCATTTCATATGTAATCATCATAGCTTAGATGGGTTTCTCTCTTTTTTTTCCTTTTTGTTTGATGGGATTTGAGCTTATTACTAAGTTTTAACAAGCATTTCTTGGTGATGTCTCTTAGTCAACACTTATGGCTAGACACGGTTTTGCTTGGGAGAGATTAACGGTGCTTTCTTTGCATGTTCTTTTCTTGGCTTCTTTCACATTGGTAGAGATGAGAGACATTTTTGAAGTGTAAATTTACAAGTTGTTTGACTTGGGAAGTAAGTAAGAGGGAGTTCAAGGAAGATGTTAGAGCATTTTTATTATCAATTTGCACTATAATATTATTAAAATATTATGAGAAATAATATTTATTTCATTATTAACAAAGATGTAAAATTAACACGAAAAAGAGTTTAATTTTTTAAAAAATGTTAAGTTTAATTTTTAAATAATTTTTAAATAAAAATTTTATTATGTTAAAATTTAGTTAAAAATTAACGATCACATTCATAAAATATGAATATTATATGTAGAATAAGTAAATATCGTGATATAATATCTCAATTTAGTTCTTAAATTTGACCCGAATCAATTAAACTCAACTTAAAATAATAATTTAAGATAATTATAATAACTTATAAAACTCATTAGTTCGTTTTGTATTTATTGGTAAGTAATATTTGATTCTTGGTTACTTTTTAACCAAAATCTAATAAATTTTTTTAAAGATAATTTAAAACTAAAAATTCAAAAATATTAAAAATTATTTTTTTCTAAAATTTTTTAAACTATAAGAAATTTTCATTTTTACCATAATATAAAATAAATGTATAATTTAATCATTAACAATTGACACAAAATCTAATATTATTAAAGTACTATTAATGCTATTTTTAAAAAGACCGACCGCCCCGAATAATCAACCCGTTTGCCGAGCATACTCTCTCGAAATCAACATATTTATACTTAAAGACGAAAATAAAACCTTTGGTGTTCTTCAAAAGAGTACATTTTTGGAGGGGGAGAAAAAAGATTGCTTCTTTATCAATGCTAATGCTTGGTAGCAACTTATCAGGAAGGGGGCTCTCCTGAAAAGTTGTTCCTAATCTAGAATTCCTGGTTTGAGCTTAGAAGATTGATTCTTTGAGATAAACAGAGCTGATTACTTGATCTTGCTCCATTACCTATTACAGTGGCTGATTAAGACAACCATTAACATTGATTAACTGGTTTAGAAAGTAATGGTAGTGCAGTGCAGTTCTGTCCTGTCCCCGTCAGTTTGGGACCAATAAAAAGCAGAGGGAGCATGAGGCCAAATCATGAGTCATGACCTGTTTTTTGTCCCAAAGATTGTTGTAATATATGCCAAAATTTTGAACTTAACCTTTCACAAATTTTATGTTTTATGTAGGACAAGTATGAAACAGGGAAGAACAACCTAATTGAATCAAAAAAATGCAAGAACATCTGTAACAATATTCTCTTGTTCTGGTAAGAAACAAGAGGGGACAAAGAGAGAAGAAAACAGAACAGAACAGAACAAAGAAGACAAAAACAGAGCAGGGAAATAACATTGAACTTTTGTTGTTATTTGGATACTTGAGAAGAAGAAGAAGAAGAACAAATAACAACCCATATGAAAGGGAACAAAATTAGAGTTTTTGTTTTTAAATCCAACCAACCAATAACATTAGGAATGTGTGCTCTTACACAGCAAAATTAACATCATCAAAACAAAGAAACATCTTAATGGGACAAGCCAAATTCTTAGTACAACCTTAACACACTCCTTGCAATGGAATGTGCATGATTGGACTTACTCTTTCCCCATGTTGTTCTTCGACTGTTCCTCAGTGGTGTCAAGTAGAACCTTAACAGTCCATTGTCGAGGTTGTTTGGTGAATACCTTGCACTCCTGTTCCTCTCCAACACAAACTCTTCCCTTTTCTTTCTTCCAAATGCATGCCCATTTGTCTCCACATTGCTCTTCCTTCCACTACCAAATGATGTTGGCGCAGCTCCAAAATGTTGGGAATTTCTCCAACTTACACTGCTGTTGCTTCTCAAAACCTTTGGATTAAAACCCCCTCTCATGGCTTCTCCATTATGTTCACTTCTCAGCTCTTGCCAAGACTCGGAAAATGATCTCTCGACGCCACCACGACTATACCGATCTTCGTCTTCGTCTTTTGCAACACTTCGTCGATGAATCAACCCCCAGATGTTGAATGCTTTACTCCATCTCCTCGACTTCTTGGTCTCCTTCCTATCACCATTGGCAACTACAGGTGCAGAGTCTCTAAACCCCATGTCAAAACTCTCCGAGCAATCGTCCCTCAGAGTCAGAGAGTTTGAGTTTGAATCCCTCGAATCCTTATCAGGAACAACCAACTTCTGCCCATGGAAGTAATCAACAGTTGCAGGAGAAACTTTAGAATTTGAAACAGACTTCAATTCATCAATTTCTGCCACCACAGCAGCTGCAGTCTTCCTGATTGAATTCGACCGATCAAGACTCTTTCTTCTCCTGGAAGATGAATCTAAATAGTAATCCCTAGTCTGAGCAGATCCTCCAGGAACAGTCTCATCCTCATTGATCTTATTCATTAGTGTTGCCATTGAAGATGGGGGTGGTTCTTCAACTGGGATTTGAGTATCAGACCTCGTAACTACATTAACAGGAGCATCTTCCACAACAGAAAGCATAGTAGGCATTCTAGGAAATGCTCTTCCAATCAAATAACCATCCCAAGAAGCTCTAGGCTCATCAAACGAGTACCTTGGATCGTCAAACGAAATCCTCCCAGCATCAAGCGAGAATCTCGGATCGGTGTCGCAAGATCTCCTGCCAAACCCATAATCAGCAATCTCCGACTGAGTCTCTCTAAACTGCCGACCAATCGGCTTCTCCACCGGCAATGTCGCCGACCCCGGTCCACCATTCCTCCTCTTCTTTAGCTTCTGTTTTTGCCTCCATTGTTGCAACTTCTTGCTAAAAACAGAAGCAGCAGACCAGAAACTCCCGGCAATCTCCTTAAAATCTCTTCTCTTTGTTTGAGAATCAAGATCTATATGGTCCTTCATGGGCTTAAGCTCTTCTTCTCTCACTTGCTCTGGCTCTATCACAATGTGTCCTTCTTCTTCCTCCTCCTCTTCTTCTTCTTCCTCTATAATCTCTTGAATTGGGTTTGCATTAGCATTTGAGTTTCTCGCGGTTTCGTCTAAAACCCTCACAGCATCAACATTCTCAACACCATTTTCGTCACTTTCAGTCTCGCTTTCGATTTCTTTGTCAAAAACCGGACCACGAACACTAGAAGTAGATTTTCTGGGCTCAACGTCAACCTCAGTACCACCACCAACCTTACAAGATTGCTCCTTTTTGGATGGGTTTCGCTCGTCGTCTTGATTAAAGAGAGACCAAAGAGTGTTACGAACCCTGACGTCACAAGACCTTCTCTGCGGCTCAAAAACCCCAGAAAAGCACTCGTTTTTAGATGCAGAAAACGACTTGGTGCGACGTAGCACCGGGAAAAAACCACCAGAGGAGGAGTTTTTGAAGTTGGCTTTAATGTCGGCAGTGGTGGGTACGAGCGGAGGTTTCCGGGAGGATGAAGCAGCGTTGACAGACGAGTGGTCGAGGACGGCGAGGCGCTCGCAGAGGCATGCGGGGCAGAAGCCGGTGAAGCTCTCGTCGGGGTGGCGTTCGCACGAGGTTGAGGGTCGGTGGGGCTGCGGTGGTTGCGGTGGCTGAAGCTGTTGTGGTCCGGTGGCGGGATTCATTACCGGCGGTGAAATGTAATGAGCTCTCTGCTCATATTACTCTGTTTTTCTTAGTAATTTGCAGAGACAGAGGAAGAGAGAGAGTGTGTCTCTCTGTCTGTGTGTGTGTGTGAATGCTAGAGTGAACGATAGAGCTCGTTTAGAGAGAGTTTGTGTATGGAACGTACTGTTTGGTTCCAACGGACAGCGAGAAAGTTCGAGAAAGTGAAGGAAAAAAAATGATGGAACCAACGGGAAAATTAAAGGAAAAGAAAAGAAAAAGGAAAAGGAAATCTTTTGCTTTTTCTTTTTTCTTTTATTGGGACACTCGCCTGTGAAATCACATTTTTGTCCCTATTGATCTGTTGTTTCCGTTTTTTTATTGTATTTATGGTTTCAAATTTGATTATAATTATAAGATTTTTTTGATAAATTATTTTGTAAATTTTTAGTAAATTTTATAATATTAGCATAATTTATAAATTATATAAATTAAAATTTTAAAATTAAATATTTAAAATTTTAATTTATTACAAATATGATCTACTAATAATATTACTAACTATATATAATCAAACATTAATTTATCACCAATTTATTGTTAAATGAATAATTTAAAAAAATTGGTAATAATCAATTTTATTATAATATAATTAAATCTTATTATGATTGCCATCAAAATTCTTGTATTATCTATATACTTCAAACACTACTACAATAATAATAATAATAATTCAGTTAAGTGAGATTTGGAAGGGTCCATTAATACACCTTACTCATAATTAATAAAGATGTTGTTTCTGATATATCAACGTTAAAAACTAATGAACAAAATACATATTTAAAATGCTAAAGTTAAACAATATTTTCAACAATAGTTACAAAATGTTGGAAATTTCTTAACAAAAAGAATTTATTTTCTATTAACGTAACTAAAGTTAACACTGCAATCAATTATTATTATTATTATTTCTTATGGGTCATTCGAAAATAACCTATCTATTGGTTAGGAATAAGCCTGTGTACACAGAACCTCTTTAGATCCCATGTTTAATATAATTTTAAGGTCTCAAATTATCTAGTTTGTTATTATATCACAAATTATGGTTAATTTTTCCTGCCTTTTTTATATATTTTTTTTCTTTTATGGCTTTATATTTTCAAAGATTCCTGTCCCAAAGAAAAGCAAAAGTAAGTCATGTCATCACTAGAGGAGATTGGTGTGTGTATATTTTTGTATTTTTTATCTTTTCTCTTTTTTTTTCCTTTTTGATCTGTTTTTGGGTCTCTTTTTGTTTTTTCAAGGTCTCCTTTTGCATGCTTCTAAGTTTTGTTTTGTAGGGGAGATTTCCCTCACTTGGAATTATCTTCTACTTCTTCTTGTGCCAATCAATGTCTCTCAAGTGGGTAAACATAACAGTGAACACTCCCTGTCATTGTCACAATTTGATGGTGACCTCAACTTGGCTACTTTAAAAACAAAAAGCTTCTTGCTTTTTACATTTTTTTTCCTTTTTCACTCCATTTGTTTTTAACCAAGTAAAAGTCTTTTATGGTTTTACTTTTACCCAAGTGAAAATTAAGACATGGGTTGTTAAAAAAAAATTCTTGTATTTCAAATTTACAAAAAAAAATTCTAGTACTAAAAGTAATTTGCCCTAAAATTTTATTAAATTATTTATAATACGAATCAATACAACAATCTAGTAAAAATTGTGTTGCTACATGAAATATGAGAAGACCTAAAATTATGCAATGCTACTCTTAACTAATAGTGAGGTTATTTCTAAAAAATTATATATTTAATATATGTTAAAATGTTTTGACAAAAAATTAGAAAAAGTTATTCTTTCTTATAGTTCATAATGTAAATAGTAAAAATGGTTCAAACCAAAAAACATATAAATTCCTTTTTTTAGTGAATTATAATAAAAAAATTTAAATAATTGAAAGCACAATTAACATAACACATTTTTCATTTCTTATTAAGTTCATTACGAGTCACTTAAATTGAATTTACAAAGTACATCTCAAAAAATATATATTTGAGGTGATATTGCAAAAACTAAAGCCAAAATTCCCTATTACCACAAACCAAGAGATGATTCTTGATGACTGAAGTTGTGTGGAAACTTGGGAACGTACAAAGCGTAGAAAGTGAAACACATAAGAGATGTTTGAATGACAACAACAGTGGTTGAAAGCTATAGGCTCTTGAAACCAAAACATTTCCTCAAAAGGGGAACTTTTGCCTCCTTTCGAAACTACAACTCATGTTCTATAGGCATATTCATCTCCATTTACTAATTGTAGATGTTAGGTGTTAGATTTCTAAGTTCAGATTGTAGGATTGTGTGAGTGTTGACAAGTCTTAGCTAATACTTGACACACAAGTCAGTACAAGAAAGGTGTGTTGACGAAAAAACAAGGCGAAGTCTTACGAATTAGCGAGCAAAACTCGAGAAAATTGCGAAATAGGCGAGAAATGCAGGAAATATTGGCAAAGATCTTGAGAGTAAATGAGATTCGATACGTGTGGGTACACGTAGATGTGCATTAGCGAAAATTTTGGACAAGACGTGAGATTTGGATGCAAGATCGCATAAAGTTGGCCCATTATGTCATGTGAGACTCGATGGTGCGTGAGAATGCGCAAAGGAATACAAGACCTTGTGAGAATGCGTGAAGACATACGAGCGTGACAAAGCATATAAACACTTGACTTCAGCGAGGCAGGTCAAAGATATGTAAGATATGCGAGATTTTATACTAATTCAAATTATGACTTGTACTTAATCATTGAGCAACAAAACTGCACCATGAGTGAGCTTAATCATGTGAGATGGACTTATCCATAGATGTGCATTGATGGACTTATGTGTAGATAAGCTTTTATGACTTGAAAAACACATCAACAATTACGTGACAACTATGAGTGATGTGACACATGATGACGTGATGAGATCAACTTGAAGATCATATTGGAGATTCATCAAATTTTAGAGATAAAGACCATATCGAATAATCAGCTGAAGTTAGTAGAGATCTTCAAGGATATGGATGCAATCTTTCAAGTTGGCATGTAATCTTTATTTGATTAGATTATTGTGTAATGTAGCCAATTAGAATAGTTCTAAAGGAAAGGGGATGTCTTTTCGTGATGCAATGTGTAATCTTTAGTTTATATGGTCAACTAAGATTGTGAAAATTCTTAAAGATCCTGAACTTGTTTTCAAAACAAGAGGAGCCTATAAATAGCTTATTAGAGTTGAGAGTTATTCATTCAATTATTGAGTCATTCATTCATTGAGAGAAATCACTCAAATGAGAGAGTTTTGAGAGTTGAGAGTTTTTGGGGGAGTTCTCATTGTAAGAGTTTCGAATAGAGAATTTCTTGTGAGTGTTTCAAGAAAGAAGTATTTGTATCTTTTGTTAAAATTTTGTTAAGAGTTCACGAAAGATTAGCTTCGACTATAAATATCTCTTATTACTTTTTTTACTCTGTTATACACTTGTATGTATTTTGTGTACACATTTTAAACACTTATATGCGTGTGAGATGTTCAAAGGTTAACGAAATTTTTAGGCGATATTCGCGTGAGAACACTGAATCTTACTTAAACGAACCTGAGCGAGATTGTTACTTGATATATTGTAATTTATAAATTATTATATATTTTTAAAAATTATTTATCAATTTAATTTAATATATCTAAAAGATGTTATGGCCTAAAAAGAGTTAAATAGTTTTACGGATTTTACTATTAAATAAACCAAATTGATTTGATTTTTAAGACAATTGGTATACGGAGAATTCAATTTCGTAATAGACTAATAATCCAAAGTGGCATTAAAAAAAATATTTTAACTTCTTTAATTAAAATATTAAAATTCAATGTATAACATTTTATTTATCAAAATAGTGATATTTAAAATT
>JANTNU010000004.1:32244793-32263449 GCA_024752395.1 Erythroxylum havanense | reverse complement strand
ATATTCAAACTTTCAATTTTCAATTAAAACCTGACGTTATTTATTGTTCTCTCTTAGTCCTTAGCTTTTTATTTTTTTTGTTTTTCTGACGTCCCAAACTACTCTCCATATTACAACGTATTATATCAATAAGCTCTTCGTTTTCATTTCGTTCTCTTGATGTCCTTAATGTGAGGGCATTAGATTTGCGTAATTTGAAAATCAAAGGGTGAGGGCATCGAGAGAATAAACTAAAATTAAAGAAAAAAATTAAAATCAAAGCGTAAGGTTGTTGGAGCTGCGTAATCTAATTTATATCATTTTTAAATAACGACATCGTTTTAATGATGTTAATTTTGGCTAAAGTGTATTAATAATTAAGGTTTTTGAAATATGTAGTCATCTAAGTCAATAAACTTAACGGAAACACTAATATCAGATTATAATTGAAAAAATAAAAGTTTGAATATTATATTACTATTTTTTAAAGTTCGAATTAGAATTGAATTTTTTTAACATTTTATTACTATTTTTTAAAGTTCGAGTTATCATTGACAAATTGGTGAAAATTTAAATTTTTTATAATTAACCATTTTTTAAGTTGTTTATTTAAGTCGAGATTAACTGAATCGAGTATAATTGAAAAGTATAAATTATCATGTGAGTAACATTTAACTTTTTTAATTTTAAAAACTACATTTCTTTACCTTTTCTAAAATATTTCATTTAAATATTTTATCATTCTAGTTTTCACTAAATTGATAGTTGGAGTCTAAACATCCAAATACCAAACGATAAGCTTAATATCAGATCTTTGAGCTCAGGCCTAGACTCGAAAAATTTCAGATTCCGAGATCCATTCATATCAGTATTCATTACTAAATCAGAATGCTTTGGCTCGTGTACATGGGAAGGCAAATCTAAGCTGATGAGTGGTCTCACAGCCGAAAGGGAAGCTTTTTTTCGTGTCAGGCTATGTCTTGCTGGTGATGACAGGGAAAGGAGCAGATTAGTAGTGTTGAAGCGTGCAAAAAAAGAGATGAAGATCATGACACTTATGGATCCATGGAGGCAATATTTTATGCTTTGTTTGCTGTTCTTTTGTGGGCAACTGAAGATTCGATAGTCAGAGTTGTAGTTTTTGTCTCTCTGAAGCTTTTGTGCAGTGAGAATGAGCTTTCCTTTCCATACCCTTTAAATTTCTTGTCATTTTGTCATTGAAAAGAACCCTAATAAGCATTGTTATTATGGAACACAAATATGTTATGACTACCTGGCAAGTAAATCTTACAGTAATATATTATTGTTCTTATATAAAAAAAACTGTATCACTATTATTCTGTCAATCTACTGAAAACAACTTCTTTATTATATAAGAATAAGGTTGTGTATTATCAGACCTTTTCAGACCCGACTTATTGCAGAATTTTGGAGTATGATGATAATGACCTTCCTCTTCTCTTTCAATCCGAAAAAAGGAAGAACATATGGTGGTGAGGTTAACATCAACAAATAAGTGGGAAGACGAACATGCGTATCCATAAGATTCCACAAATTTTGCATGAAATAATGATGTCTTATTATAATGAAAAACCATTATAGTCCATAATTACACAAAACTAAAGTTGGTCTCACCAGTTGCTCTTGAAGAACATTATCGAAAAGGAAAAATAAACTGTGAGTAGAAAGCGAAAAGGGGGAAGAACTCATCATTACGAAAGAAAATATGAATGCAAAAGGACAAAACCTAATTGATAAGAGACCTTTACCCCACACACACACTGGTCATATTGTTGCCTGAGGATCCAAAAACAATGCATCAAAATGATACTCCACTTTAAACAAAAGCCACCATTTTGGACCCAGCATGCCTGTGCACAACAACTTTGTTCACATTCTTGCCTCATTGGCTTCTGGTTTCTGATACTGCAGTACTGTTTCTGTGGTATGAAGTTCACACTTATTTACTGGCAACAGGTTGTTTAAGATAGAATGTATTAGTAACACTTTCATTGGTAACACTTTTTTTGGGTGAGTGGGGGAAGGGCCGGAGAAAGCTAGGTTCGCAGAAAGATAATAGATTGACAGTCGCCTTCGAGATACAAATGAAGCCCAGAAGCGGAGTCGACCAATAAGACCACATAGACAGCTGTGACGATCCAATCTTTGCAAGGAAATCCGCACAATGATTGCCCTTACGAAGAACATGGTGAAAGGAACAGCGCCACTGTTTAGCGAACAGGTCTCGGATATCTCGAATAAGAACAAGGTGAGGATGATAGGGTTGTGGCAGGTCGGAAATAAGGTTAACCACAGCTAAGCAATCGGTTTCTACAAGCACATTACGGTACCCCAAATCCTAACAAATTTAAGTTTAACCATCAGCCTAATTTAAATATCATGTCAGCATTAGACAATTTATACATTGGCATAGTTTTAAAATTTGTTATAATATTAATTATTTTGATACCAATTACTGTAAAAAAAAGAATAAGTAATATAAGAAAAATAAGGAAATAAAAATATAAGTTTAAAATTTTACATAATTCTATCAATTTAAGAAATAATTCTTTTATTATTGTGATATTTTGAGAGTTTTTACTCTAATTACTGTTTCTAAATAAAGTAGTATCAAAGATAAAAATAAAATTTTATTTAGATTTTGTATGGATTTAGCCCTCTGATAGCAAGTTGCATCGGTTGATGTAACTGAGCATGTTCCCTACTGCTGATTCAATTTATCAGACTGAAATGGATGGCTCACTGCAATTAATTTCTTGTACCCGAATATCAGTTCAGATCATTCTTATACAATATCCTTTGGATCTTTTGAGGTTTCATTCATGGAGTCCTCAGAGAGTAATAATACTTCACAGGTTTGATCCTACAAGTAGAGTCTTCTGAGATGGCCATGATTAGTCTAAAGTGCCCTGAAACCATTAGGCCTCACATGGAATGTATAGATTGAATGGTGCAGATCCTTAAAAATTGTCATCTGCTGCAATTATTCATCAAGAGCTGATGAATCCCAAGAAAGTTGAGAGTGAAGGAATCCCAAGAAAAGGGGATTTGGAGTTTGGCATGTTACTAAAGCAAGACAAAAGAATATATCCATACAAGAGGGGAAACAGATACCTTCATTTACATCCATACATGAGTAAGAAACATTATTGCCAAGCACTCATATATATCCATACATAAGGAGAAGAAACATTATTTCCAAGAAGTACTCAAATACCTTTGTAGGGACTTCTAATACTTAGTAATATATTACTCTACTCGAATTAAACTATAATCAATTTCATTAGTTAGAGGTAAGACTCCGTACTACTAGAACTCTCTAGACTCGTGTCTTAGCAGAATTCATACTGAATGTTGTTGTTGTTGTTGTTAACTAAATTAGAGTTTTTATTTTATTTTATCATCACTCAAAATTAATTTTTATTTTTATTAGTAGTTGAAAATATAAAGACTTAGATATTTATGTCTTTTATTTTCTTTTTTTTGAATAAGAAATTATCAGATGATAATTATAAATTGACCTAATTTTAGAATATTTATAAATATAAGTTTCATATGAGTTTTTTTTTAATTTAATAATCCAAACTTGATTCATAAACTTTTTGAACTAAATTTAAACCCAAAATCAATTTATAAATTAATTCTTAAATTTATAATTTAAACTGTCAAACTGTAAGAGCTCGCCAATTTCTGCTAACATACTCCTAATGATCTAAAACCCTTTCATCTTTAGTTTTCGGCCCAATTCTCCACGTCATAGTGGCCTTTTGGACAATTGGGTCTGGAGCCCCGAGTCCATTTATTAGAAGAGATCACTTCAGGCCCGTTCTACACGTACGTAATGCCTGGCAACAATAATTCTTTTTTTAGACTTTGGTCAAGAAGTAAAGATAAAACACAAGGGACGTGAACAAGACACGTGGACCAATCAAATACTGCTTCCATAATATTTCAACTCAATCCTTAAATTTGAATTTAATTAATTAAATTAAACTCAAATTAATAAATTATTATAATTATTTTAAATTACAAATGTAATTCGCGTTTAATTAGTTTAGGTAAAATTTAAGACTTAAATTAGGTTACTATATTAGTAATGTTCGTGTTGCGTGTATCTTGTTATTATTATTTAACTGAAATTTCAAATAACGTTTATAAAAATTTGAAAAGGGTTAATTACTAAAAAAAACCTTAACTTTCGTCTAAATTTTAATTATAACCTGAATTTTTAAAATTTATTGGTACTTTTTAAAGTTAAGACTATAATCAAAAAAATTAACTAAAGTTTATGCTTTTTTAGGTAATTAACCCGATCGAAAACTATAATCTTTTTGAAAATTTTAAAAATTATGCAATTTTTCTAAATTTTCTTAATAAGAGAGTTGAATTTTTTAACCCTGAATATAATATTCGAGTAAATTATATAAAATTAAGAGATAATAAAAAGGATTTAGGATAATTAGTCAAAAATCTAACTTTTATTATTAGTGTGTCCTAATAATATTATACAATAACCATATCACGTAAAATAAATTTATTGAGAAGATCAAGCTCAAATTACTAATATAAACAATAGTTTATAAGTCTCAATTTAACATAATTATAAAATAAATGAATAATTAATCATAACATTTTTTTAATTTGAAAAAGATATAGAAAATATACTCTCTGGTTAGATGTTAGGTGACCCATAACCATCCCTAAAATTTCCATTACCTTGTGCTTACCCATGATCAACGGGCTTTCCTTAAGCCATGTTCTTATTGTAATTTCAAAGCCCATTAAAAAAAAACCTTCTCTTAATTAACATATAGTTCTTATATAAGTTTAAATTAATGTTCTAAATATTGGACCAGAAGTTAAATCGATAAAATAAAAGATTTAAGGTTTAAAAAGTTCAACCAGTATTATAATATTATAAAATTATTTAAAAATTGAATAAAATCAAAAATCTTAAAATATGACTGAAGAAGATTGTTCTTACTTGTGGAAGAGTTTAAAGTTTAATTAGAAAAAGAGAGTTAAATAAAAATAATTTTTATTTTGATATATAAAAATTAATTAATTAATGAAATTGATCGATTTTTAACAATACGAATTATTAAAACAAATCAAACTGAAAATTAAAAAATGAATTAAAAAATCAGTCGATCCAAGATTTTAACGATTGAACTGATTGAACTACACGAGTTTTTCAATCATTAGTTTAAACAATTAATCTATACTCACATAATCAACAATTAATCTTATACTTTAAATTTAGTATTTTTGAAGGACGTAATCCTAATGTCATGTCATTTGTTTATTAGGTAAAAAAAAATCAAGCATGCTGAGACATAAGCAACTTAAACTTGATTGAGCCTAAAGCTTTAGGCTCGAGCTTAAGTCGAATCAAGTTTAAATAGTCCGAGCTTTGATCACCTTCGAGTCAAGTTTGATTAAATATATATTTTTAAATTTTAATTTAATTGAAAATTTTAAGTTTCAAGTCATATCATACTAGCTAAAATTCGTCAATATTAAATTTTTTTTGAAGCATAATCCAAAATTTGGTCAAACGGGGCCGGGCTAGGTGTCGGGCCGAGTTGTTAATTTTTGTCAAAGCCCAGTCTTATCGGTCATCCTCCAAAATCATTAACGTGAGAAACAGCCCCCAACCACGACTGGAACGTGGAACTTATGAATTAATAAATGCACGAAAAGCAGGTTGTGGTGAGACTCCACATGTTGGTGAGTGTTTTTAAACGTTGTGAAACAATGTTCTTATTCTGGTTAGGTGAGAGTATAAGATCCATGAGGTGGGTAGGTAAGACATAAAAGGGAAGCTCATGTGGTTCTTGACAAGTCTCCTATCACACCTACCACCGAAACATGTTGTTAAGCCTCTTATTGTGTCATCACACCCATTTTTCGGCACGAGATGGCGAAATGAAACGACACGCATCTTTTGGTTGAGTCGGGTTGAAATCAACCCGAACCTACGACACAAGCTTGACTTGGAATTCGATCAGAGAGTTGCATGACTCCATGATGAGTTTCGATTCGAATCCTCTCAAACCCTTCAAAAACAAAGTTGTTTTTGAAGGCAATGATCAACTCGTTTAAATCGGACCTCATATTAATTTTATCGAATTTGAATTTGATTTAAAATTTGATTAATTTAAATATAACACATTAATTTTAGGTTGAATCGGGAGGGATTATCATCTTTACTAATTCGAATATTATTTTTAATTATGCATTTAATTTACTTGATTAAATTAGTTTATGACAATTAATATGCATTGACCTTAATATTATTGATTCGTAGAGATTTTCATATACTTCTTAGGAAATGAAGGAATCGTAGCTGTTATGTTATGGATGCGTATTTGATAAACTTTCAAATTGACGCAATAGTTTACAAATCATACCAACCGGGTGCTCCACACTAGACTATCCTTATATGACAGACTTAATTGAGAGAGTGTAGATAGGGGGATTCGAACATAGAATAAACTAAAATCTCGTTTAAACAAAAAAATTAAATAAATTAAAATTTTAACTTTTTTTAGTTCGTCCCAAATATATATTTTTAAATTTTAATTTAATTTGAATTTAAAATTTAAAATTTAACGAGCTTTGATCCTACTTAATTTAAACCTATTTTAAATCTCATACAAACTTAAAATTTTAATAAAAGCATAAAATCTATGAAATTTGAACTTTTTAAGTTTGACCCAAATTTTAATTTGATCCGATGATTAAAACATTTATCGATTTGGTTCAATAGTAAAGTTTTGAATTATCTAATTTTTTGGTTCAATTTTTAAATTATAAACTCAATTTACTTTTATAGCTTTTGTTGTAAAAAACCGTTAAGTTTATCAGTTAATCTATCATTTTTTTAAATTAATAAATTTGTATATATTAAAATAAATAAATAAATTTTTATTTAACAATTTTTTCAGTTAACATAACAACAATATTTTTTTTATATTTCAAAATGATTAATTTTATTCAATATTTAGTAAGTTTTATAAATGTTTAATAACGGTTGAACTTTTTAAATCTTAAATCTTTTGTCAGTTTACTTTCGATCAGATTTTTAAAAAATTAATTTGACCTCAATTTAAATATCTTCCAAACTAAAAAATTTAAAAAATAAGCTTAAAATCTAATGAATTTTGACTTTTTTAGCTCGACCCAAAATGCAACTTGTTCGGCTGGACCCATTGGATATGCTTCAAGCTTGGTGAGAAATTGACTATGGAAGACAAGTTAGGTGACGACAGAGAGTGGTCAGAGACGATCCCACGTAAGACTCTTAAGCCATTTACAAGTAAGCATGTGAACAACAACAATTTCCAAACCTACGACCAAGTCTAGCTTATTGCCTTCTCTCTCGCAACAATCACCAACACCAAACCAAATATATATATATATATATATTGAAACTCTGGTTTTTTATATATTGAAACTCTGGTTTGTTAGTATTTTAACGTATCATTTGGAGAGGAGTTGCAGTGGCGTTTTCTCCATTAACGCACGTTGAATCATCATTATATCGTATCATTAATACTTACCTTCTCTGTCTCTTGCTTGTGTCACGTTTTCTTCACAAAAATGGCTTCAAAAGCTCTGCTTCATTCCTCCACACCAAACCCTTCTCGTGTATGCAACACCAGGTCATGTTTTATCCATTTGAGAGGAACCCAGTTGAGTTTTCACCCTAAGAGATCAATCCTGATACACCCCATCAAATGGCGGCAGCGAGAGAGTTCAAGTTCAAGACCAACAACAACGGATCATAAACAGAGGGGTTGCGCAGTGAAGTGTACGGCGGAGGGTATAGAAAGAGGGATGTTGATGGGAGGAGGGAGGGAGAAGGGTATCGTCAGCATACCGGAGCGGTTCAAGGTGGTGGCTTTAACGGCGTGCGCTATGTGCCTGTGTAATGCCGATCGTGTGGTTATGTCGGTCGCTATCGTCCCACTGGCCGCCAAGTTTGGTTGGTCTAGTTCTTTCTTGGGCATTGTTCAGGTACTTACTTTGGTATTCTTTATCTTGAGTTGATTGTATTATGTGTTGATCTTTTCACGTTTTCAGGAGGGTAATTGCCATTAATGTGTTGAACGGTGTTTGTGTGCGTGTGTGTCGGCGGTGGCTCGCCGCCTCCTACTTGATATTTATGGTACATTCTATGATTAAAACCCTTAAAATGTTGGACATATGTGGTGGTGGAAATGGAATTTAGAATTAGTCTCATTATCAGGTAGTGGTCGAATAAAAACTAAGATGGGCTCCAAATTTAATCCAACCTACCCCATTATATTAATTGTGATAGGATTTTGGTGGTTGGACAACTCAATTTCAACCATTAGAACTTTATGAGAGTTGCTTAGACACTTGCCAACCCCCAACAAGAATATATTTTTGGTGTCTTTTCCTTTTTGATAAAGTTCAAAAAGGTTAAAGATTTGTACTTTTAATGGTTCTTAGAATGTTTGATAAGTGTCTTTCTTCCAAGGATTTGTGCTTAATGGTGTTATAAGTGTAGATAAGAATGTATTTTTCTGGTAATAAGTTGAATTGTACTTGTCTTCATGTTTTCAATTTCATTTTGAATCAATTTTGATATGGCACTCATGATTTATGGTTAAAATGTTGTGATATGTGTCCATAAAAAGTCATCCTTTTTGTGGGGATACATATTCTCCTCAGTTATAGGAGGAGCTTTGGTAGACAAATATGGAGGCAAAAGAGTGATGGCCTGGGGTGTAGCCTTGTGGTCTTTAGCCACTCTCCTCACCCCATTGGCTGCAAACCACTCCACCGTCAG
The DNA here is from genome assembly GCA_024752395.1 of Erythroxylum havanense. Classification (NCBI taxonomy): domain Eukaryota; kingdom Viridiplantae; phylum Streptophyta; class Magnoliopsida; order Malpighiales; family Erythroxylaceae; genus Erythroxylum; species Erythroxylum havanense. Next base: position 32,254,628 of record JANTNU010000004.1, on the reverse strand, counting down.
CCTACTCGCCGTCCGCACCTTCTTTGGACTAGCCGAGGGTGTTGCTTTGCCTTCCATGAACATCCTTTTATCAAGGTAATGCCACCATTTTTGCTTCCCATGAATTGCTAATGGTTATGACACTATCAACTTGTATATACTACATAGCCTGATCAAGTTGAGCTTAGTGTCACTCCAGATTAGGTTGCTTGGGTGGTTGGCGTACATTATTAGTTACAGATTGCTCAAATTGTTAACTCTGCAAGTATTTATATTGGAGTAGGTGGTTTCCAGGCCATGAGCGTGCAACTGCAGTTGGAATCTCAATGGCTGGATTTCATCTTGGGAATGTCATAGGCTTCCTGTTAACTCCAGTTATGTTGTCTTCAGTCGGGATGTTTGGTCCATTTATCCTCTTCTCTTCATTTGGCCTACTATGGCTTACAAAATGGGCAAGCTTAGTTACGAGTGATCCTGGAGATAGCCCTTTTGTTAGTAAATCAGAGCTGAGATTAATCCAAGCTGGTAAAACAGATTCTTCAGTAGCCAAAGGGCAGCTTCCTCCATTGCTCCATCTGCTGTCGAAACTACCATCATGGGCGATCATTTTTGCTAATATAGCAAACAATTGGGTGAGTTATATTAGCCGGAGGCTTATGACTGAACTTCTTTGCTTTTGAGATTGTATTGAAACATTTCATATGCTTTGAACTACAGGGCTACTTTGTACTTCTCTCGTGGATGCCTGTATACTTCAAGACGGTAAGCCTTTAGTATACTTATTTGTTGCCAAATCATTCATGGAAGCTGAGTGCCTGAAAGATTGATCAACAGTGGAAGTTGGAATTCTTTCTAAGCCAGTTCTTATAGTACAGAATGATGATTTCTCCTCTAGTTGATTGTGTAAGGGCTTGGTAAATGCAGGTGTTTAATGTGAATCTGAAGGAAGCTGCTTGGTTTAGTGCTGTTCCATGGGGTACAATGGCAATCTCTGGTTACGTTGCAGGAGCTTTATCTGACTCCTTAATCAAGAAAGGTTACTCTTTGACATTAGTCCGAAAGATAATGCAGGTAAGTACGTTTGGAATAAGAACATCAACCATAAGTACCGTCTTTCATACCTGAAGTTACTTTTCTAGTTTACTGAGGATTGTACTGCTCTAATTGTATATTCAAATCTGTTGAATATTGGTGTCTGCAGTCTATTGGATTCATAGGACCTGGAGTGGCATTGCTCTGCTTAAATTATGCCAAGACACCAGCTACTGCAGCTATCTACATCACTGTGGCCCTGAGCTTGAGCTCTTTCAGCCAAGCTGGTTTTCTTCTGAATATGCAAGTAAGCTTCAAAACACTGTGATCTGCTCTTTTAGGGGTCAAATTTGTTCTAAATTGACTTGAATTCTTTTTGTATATCAGGATATAGCCCCTCAGTATGCAGGATTTCTCCATGGTAAGTCCTGGCTTCTTGTATATGTTTAGAGCTGGATCATAAGAGGTCACTGTTAATTCTTATTACTATCAAACAAATGTTGATGTAGGAATCTCAAATTCAGCTGGAACATTAGCAGCAATAGTCAGCACTATTGGAACTGGTTTTTTTGTTCAAAGGTTGGGTTCTTTCCAAGCATTCCTCACTCTCACAGCAACCCTTTATTTCATTACCACCATCTTCTGGAATCTGTTTGCTACTGGAGAAAGGGTTTTCTAGACTCGTGTTCCTGACTCGTAGCAAACCAGTTAGAAGCCTAAAACCAGGCCTCTTTCTGCAACAGAATTAGAAGCCTAAAACCAGGCCTCTTTCTGCAACAGAAATAAGGAAAAAAAAAAGATTGCACATTTTTTGGTATAAGGAGAAAGAATTCTGAGTTAAAAGTTCATCAATGGATAGAGTGGAGTGTGTACAGGTTAGATTATTCTTTATTCTGTTCATTAGCAGTAAATGATAAAATTATATGTTTCTTCTTTCCTTTACTTTCTCTGTTTCTTTCTTCCACCTATTGTAGTCACAAGCAAAGAACTGTGAAACAAAATTAGTTTTATGTTCATCTTCATCAAATTCACCATGTTGTAAATGCCAGGGAAGAGTTTATCAGTTCAGGTTCCATTGTTCCAAACAGATATGAACACGAAGATCCAATTCTAAGAAACAAGAAATTGACAACTGAAATTCTTTAATTATGTATACAGGGGGTTGAACTTTCAAATCCCGTTTAAGAGCTGGAAATTCTGAGATGAGAATACTGACCGCGACTTTTATCAGTACTGGTATAGGCTTTAAATTGCCTGTGTTATTAAGGAATAATGATACAATAACTTGGAAGATTAAAGGATCACACAAGATCAAAACGGCTGAGGCTGAAATGAAAAAGTTAAGAAACATATGATTACTCGAAAAGCTTATGTCTGTTACAGTACTGCCAAAGGCTATACGGATTCGGCAAAAGTGCTTGCCTTGTAATGGATGTTGCTTGCTTGGATGTCTCAATCTGCAGTGATCAGATTAATGTCTTTTCTGTTATAAAGTTTATATAACTCTGTCTTTGACATTAAGCTACTCCCTCTTATGACCAAATTTATATGAATAATAAGAACTAAAAAGGTTAAAAATTTTCGTTTATTACATTATTTATACTTTCAATATATTTAATTACAACTCTTTTTATTATCAATCATTTTGTATTATTAATTCACTAAGAAATTTATGTATAAATTAGTGTATTTAGCAAATATTTACATATAATACATTAAAAATAGAAATTTTGGATTAAAAAATAAAAATGATAGGCGAATGTTGACAAAGCAACTATTCACTATTCAAAACCATCCTTATATATATTGGATCACTTGTTACTCATTCCTGACTTTTAAAGAACTCAAACAGACATAAAATCCAAATTACGGTCTTACCCGATCCACAGAGTCTCTGGCTTTGCTCTTTCCTATTATTGTTTCAAGGCTGAGCCACACCCATAAACCTTCAATTCCTCTGCTTTCTGCCGAACGAATCGGAACCCAGATAGGATTTGCTTTGTTCTGAACTGGGTTTTCAAGAATTTAGTGAGAAGGCGCAGCAACCAGGGAATTCTCAACTGGGTATTTTTCTGATAGTTGGAAAGGTATGAACTTTAGGAGCTTGGAAGAGTTCTGGGCCTTTTACGTGACTCAACACTCGAAACCAGCAACAAGGCGTTGGCACTTTGTGGGGACTTTAGCAAGTATGTTGTGTTTGCTATACTCTTTGATCTTCAATTGGTGGTTTCTGGTTTTTGTGCCTGTGGTTGGTTATGGTTGTGCTTGGTACAGCCATTTCTTTGTGGAAGGGAATGTTCCTGCAACTTTTGGGCATCCGTTTTGGTCTTTTCTGTGCGATTATAAGATGTTTGGTTTAATGCTTACTGGGCAGATGGACAGAGAGATCAAGAGGCTTGGTAAAAGACCTGTCTTGCAGGGCTTTTGATCACTGTTTTTTTTTCCTTTACCTGTTCTAAACCATATACTAGCTTCCTTACCCTTTGGGAATTATATGTTATTTTGTCATTTCTGAGAGCTTTTTTCATGTGCATATATATCAAATCAGATGTTAGAAGAACGAGTCCAGCAAAAGCTAGAATTTTTGTTTCTGTTGTTTGTCATATCAGAACAGATTCAAGAATTCCAATGCAATTGCTTGTTGATATTTTATTTTTTCGTGTTAAAGTGGACTTTAATCAAAATGGTTAAATGATTGAGTCACTCACGAAGATATTTTTTCATATTTAGCATTTTAAAAAAAGGAATCCAAAGAACTTTGGAATGTCCAATACGTCTTTGGTGACTTCTCGAACAAGAAGATGATAAGTCAAACAATGAGAAGTTAAAAACCTTCGGTTAAAAAATATACTAATTAGTCATGTCAAGTGAGGGTATAAGGTCCTATGATATTAGTTTGGCAAACTATTTAAGAACATCCCAAGAATCTTTAAGTACTCAAGTGTTAAAAGTTAGATTTCAAAAGTCTGAAACCTTCAAACGACTTGGTAAAATCCTAAGTTACATTGAAACAATAACATTATCACTGGAGATGGGACAATATGAAAGTCCATGCTTTGCAAATCTTTATCTTTTCTATAAATGGTTGAATGAGAAATACACTAATATCTTATTATGGGAAGAAAAAAAATTGGGAAAGTTCAATCCTTTCTTCCCTTCTCTTTACTTCTTTTTCCTTTCTTCTGTGTCAAGAACTAAATCAAGAGTAAGTTACAAATGAAATGGTCAAGAGATGAGCTCAAGCTGTTCATCTTCAAAATTCAAGAGTAAGCAGCCTATTCAATGTCAAGATCATGAAAACTTTTCTCAGCAACTCTACAATCTTTGTACCACTTGAAAAGTCTTGGCATGTGTTCAGCTGAAAGATCCAGGTCTTCATCAAGATTGGCAAAACCAACAGTGCAAATTGTGGCAGCCCACAGATTGATCGCCACTAGTCGGTGTTGCGTGAAAAAGATGGTAAAGGCATCGCCTCTTGTGGACGAAGGATAACAAGGACACCAAACATCCCAAGCATTGGGAGGACGAGTAGCCACTTCAGTATTTTATAGTAATACATGTGAAATGTCAGCGAGAAGTCATCTGAGAAATAAAGTCCGTTCTTGTCAACCATCTCCACTAAGACAGTTCCTGTAGTCCTCATTGTAACTGTTGGAAGTTTGATCCTATATTTTCCAGGACGGTTGAAGACTTGATTTTGCTTTATGGTTCTATCACCTTGGTAGTTGCCTGGGACTAACAAGGTTGTCTGCGATTTTTGAATTGGAATCAATAACTGCAAGGCGCTTCTTTGGGTTTATGTTTGAGTGCTCAAGTACTCAAAATCACACAAGAAGGAGAAACTTACAGTAACATTATAAGGTGCTTGAGACCCAGAAGGGTATCTGTGCTTATCTACAATCTCAATCTCCACCCAGAAGTTCTTCCCTTCCTCATCACGGAATGCTCTTGATGGATGTGTAACATAGACCCCTTCACGATTGTAACGATATGCAAAATTATTTCTCCCTTGATCAGCTGATCTCCAAGCCTGAAAGTTTGAACCACAAAGTTTTCAAAATGCAAGGAGATCATAAAAGACAATCACCCATAAAAAGGCTTGGAGGAAATTTGCCTTCAGGGGATGATGGGGAGCAGGAGTTGAGAAACAGAAGACATTCCCATTCATTGTTGTAACAACAAGGTCGAGATCATCTCCACCATCAACATTGTCTGCCAAGACCATGCTGTATCTGTAACAAAGAGATCCACAAATCACAACTAAATAATATGAGAAAGAAAACAAATTGAAACACAAAAAGGTTGGAGAAATCTTACGAAATTTCACCAATATCAACAACATCAGCACAAGATGTAGGTCCATCTATGAGGTACAGGTAACCATCAAATGACGTGGTCACAAGAGTAAGGCCCCTGCTTTTCTCTCCACGTTTACTCAAATCAACTAGAAGAACCTGATTCATCACTCTCCCATGGGTTCTATAAGGGTAAGGACGAACTATGGAACCATCCTTGCCACTAAGAACATGTATGTTCCCTGATAGAGTTGGAACCACTACATCAGTATGGCCATCACCATCAACATCGCCCACTGTTGGACCCTGAGATACAAATCATGACGAACTTTTAAGTACATCTTCCCATGTTGGATTATTCCAAATGCGAAGCAAACTTCATCATATGAAAAATGAAAACATTAACTTTTTTCTGTACATCAATACCTAACTCCAATACAAACTTCTGAATGTACCTGGTGAGGTCTTTATGTAAATTGGAAAAAATTCCTAGATGCTACAACGTACTAGCAATTAAATCAAGTACCTTCTGCCTTCAATGTGCAGAGGTACTTAACTTGAATGAATCAAGGTCATGACTGACCTGGGCAATATGACTCTTAAGGTGCTTCTCCCATATCTCTTTTCCCTGGGAAGTCCATGCGGCAACATTGCCATGTGTATCAGTAGTTACTAGTTCAATCTTTCCATCATCATTGATATCAGCAGCAACTACAGCCCCTTGAATTTCGGCCATCTCAAGAGGGAACTTTTCTCTCAAATTTCCTGAATGATAAAGTTACATCTTATCTTCCAACTATTCTCTGAAGAAATAAAAAACTAGGTAGCCATGGAAGGAGACTCATAAAGCACTGAGAACATAGTTTCAAAAGGAAAAAGCAATGAATGAGAACATAGTTTGAAGTAGAGAAACAATGAATTATGGATGAAAGCACAGTTTCAAAACCTTAATTTTCCAACTGCTCTCAATTCTCCAAAAAGTAAAACTAAGAAGGGAGACAGTAACTTCAGACTGGTGGGAAAGAAACATTGGATCAAAACAGATACTACCATTTCCAAGCAAAAATAGACGTACAGAGTCAAGGAGCAGCAAAGTATGACTGCTAGCATTTCAGCATGTTTAAGTGGCAGCAAGAGAAGAGAATGCATCCAGGGATGAGATACCAGTATAAAAGTGACCCTAAAATTCAAAACCAAATGATCTGTAAGGAATTTTACCATGATGATCAAGCACATAGAACAAGCCAAATGATGTTCCTACGAGGATGTCCAAATTTCCATCTCCATCCAAGTCAACCAATGTAGGAGAAGAATGTATATATGCACGGTAGTTTTGAGTATCAGTGCTAAGATCCAGCTCTTTAGTCCATTTGACTTGCTTTTTATCAAGGTCAAATACAACAATAGAGCTAGCAACATATTTTCCAATATCTATACTACCCAGTTCCTTCAAATGCTCAGGGTTGTCATAGTACCTGCTAAATGTACAGAATTATCAGGAATGCACTAAAGATATTAAAACTTGTCATTCCAAAGGTAAAAGAGTAGCATCAAACACAAGAGAAGGGAAGGTTTCCCAAGTTAATTCAACCAAATAAAGATTGATTGCACAGATTGAAGTAAAAGGTAAATATAAGTTGTGACAAAATTGAAGGTATCTTACTCGTGATCAAAGAAATATGAAACTGCAACAATCATTTCTGTCACCCCATCATTGTCAATATCTGCTATGACCTAAGACAGCAGAAAAACTTAATTCAAGTCCAAATATTTAATCTAATCTACCACCTTTGAAGCAAGCTCATAACTAAAGTTTTTATCAAGTATTAGACTTACGGGAGTGCACAAGATATGTGAGTCAACATTCACATAGTCCTCCAATTTCTCATGTCGTGCTTCAGTCCAATCCTCATCTCCCCACATGGATTGGTTCACATAGTCATCATAGTCATAACTATACTCATCGGCCAGCTCATCACTATCGCGGAACAACTCAAAAGATGAATCAGCATCTGCTTCTAACCCTCCATCATTTTCTACAGTTGCCACATATTCTGCATTTGCGTGGTCCTTCGATTGTGAACTGCCTCCCGGGGGATTCTTCGAAATGCTATCTTCCAAAAGTCGTCTCCCAGTTTTTACTCCCGTATATGTAGCATTGATTAAGACTGAAACATTATTAGAAGAATTGTTCATCCTTGTAGGCAGTTCTAAATTTGTCTTTATTTGACTCTCATCAATTTTCTTTTCATTTTCCTGATGGGATTCTTTAACTTTACGGTCACTTATTGTTACGGATGTGTTTCCATGTGTTCCATCAGAAGTGATCATTTCATGTTTGCTTCCATGTGCAATTTCATTGGAAGCATTCATTTGAGGTGTTCTTTCTTGTGTAGCTCCGGTTGCCTCTGCAAATATATCTACAGTTAGTTCTTTAAGGAATTCTAGCATAATTTCAGAAGTCAGAACTGCACCGATGTTTCAATATGTAAAGAAAAATGTTCATAAACTTGTGTTTAGGGAGTTTTCCCACAAGAAACTGCTACTAAGTAGTGTTCATTTCCACCTTCTCTATGGCAAACAGTGGTACTTATCAAATCATCTATCTGTGTATGATTTTCAGGCTTTAAGCAACCATACTGAGTGCATAGCAATACTAAAAATCAAAGCTACTATTGCATAGATAGGAACTGCATCCACATTTAACCAATCATCAAGAAAATCCTTGTGCAAACCAAGTAATATCTCGGGCAATAGAAGAAGATAAACATGCAAATTTGACCTAATTTGCCAGAAGCTTACGTAGTGCTGATTTCTTCTGGGCAGCCTCCAATATAAGTTGCTCATCATGAACATCCGGATGAGAACGATCTACAGGATCGGGATCCAAACCCACATACCAATCTTTTCTAACTTTCCTACGAGGCACCTCCAGTTTTTCTGTCATCATGTAACCTGAAACCCTAAAATAAGGATATAAAATAAGAAAGAACACTGAACACAATCAATAACAACTTTATCAAACCATCAATATCATCTAATAACCAGCTTATATAGTTGTGGAACCCATCAAAAAGTACCTGAAAAATAGCACCTGACCATTGTAGGTAGCCAATGCAATTTCCTTTACACCATCCTTGTCAATATCATACAACAGAGGGCTTGCATGTACAGTTGACTGGTGAAATGCCGGCCAACCTAACAGAAAGTACAGCTGCCATCAGCAGCCATGTAAACTTCTCACAGTACAAAACCATTCAAAGCATTCCCAAAACTCGTAAAATGCACGAACTATCGAGATATCGATTAAACCGTTACTGATTCATTTTCCCAGATTATCAATTTTCAAAAGCCAACCTTGGAATATAGAAGTCAAGAATAGAGTTATACCGGGCATTTTGTCTCCATCAGAACCTTCTAGCACTTCAAGGTAATGAACAAAGGAAGGAACTACAATATCAAGCTTCCCATCACTGAAACCCAAAAAATTAAAACTTTCCATTAAACAATAAACGCAAACATCTCAACAAACAACAAGTGCTTCCCCACTACCTGTTTATATCAGCAATGAGAGGATTAGCATAAATACTAGAGCTAACTTCCGTTTGCCATCTGAGCTCTAAACTCCTAGGACACATTGTATTCAACAAGGCATCCTCGTCTCTATACACACGAAAAACCAAACTCCTTATATTCACTCCACGTATTACACCAACAAAAAACTAAAAAGTCATAAAAAAAAGATAATTTTTTTAAAATTGGCACCCAATGAAACTCACATTTCAGGGTACCCAGCGGCGTCGTCGGTGGCCTCTCGCTCCCGGAATTTATTGTTCTTGGACTCCTCACCGAGAACGGAAATAATAGAAATGAATAAAAGGAAGCAAATCAACAAAACCCTAACCGATGTCATCAGATGATTTTGTTTCGATTCACTCAAAATTCATTATATGTAGGATCAGTAAACCTTGAATTAGGGTTCAAATGGTCTATGCAGTCCAAGTAAGAAGAAGAAGAAGAAGAAAGCTACGAGCTGGTGGACTCAGGACTCGTGAAGAAATTAAACTTTTTGAGAAATTATATATCAGCCCTCTGTTTTCGCCGATATTTACCAATACATCCGTCAACGAATATAATATTAAAAAATTATCATTTAAGCAGGGTTCGTAACCATATTACGAATGCTCTCCCGGATTGGGAGATTTTGGTATAATATTATATCAGTATGGATTAATACGAAATATTGTTTTGGATAATTTTTTAAATATAAAATAATTCATTGTCATTTTGTATAATTCTGTTTATAAAATTATAATAATAAATAATAATTACAATTTTAATTTAATTTATAAAATTAATTTAATTATTATTATTTATTATAATTAAATTTAAAATATATAAATTTCAAATAAATTTTGATTTAATAATTAAATATATATAATAAATTTTAATTTTAAATTATTTATTATAAAAATATTTTATTAATGGTTTATTAATAAATATTATATAAAATATTAAAATAAATTTAT
>JANTNU010000004.1:32230160-32244693 GCA_024752395.1 Erythroxylum havanense | reverse complement strand
TATTATAAAAATATTTTATTAATGGTTTATTAATAAATATTATATAAAATATTAAAATAAATTTATATAAAATAATTTATTTTTAAGTTTTATTTAATTTATAATTATTCTTATTAGTAATAAAAGTATTTATTATTATTAAAAAACAAAATTAAAAAACCTCAATAATTATAAAACTTGAAGCAAATAAAATAACTAATTAAAAAACTTTGAAAAAAATAGAAAAGAGACGTAACAGAGATGGAGGGAGGGAGATTTTAAAATTTTTTGGAAATTTTATAAAAAAATTCCCTATTTTTTAAAAGTTCTGATACTGGTCGATATAAAATACCGACTGACGAAACGAGCCAGTACCGACTGATATTTAAACCTGGTACGATCGATCTTTTATTTCGTACCGATTTTAGTCTAATACGGTACATACCGGCCAATACAAAACAAGATTCACATTCTTAATTTATAATATAATATAGTAAAATATTGTTTTAAAAAATGGATGAAATGAAATATAATGTATGTATAATAATAATGAATAACTATTCTACCCTTGATAGAACAGAATATTTATTAATACATCAAACACGTATTGATAAGTATAATTGATATTATAAAAAACTATTGAGGATATATTAAATAGTTCATATTTTTCGTTTTAGATTTTATCCTAAACTCTCTAAATCAACAATAGCTCATTTTTATTGTTTAAGATATAATAAAATACATATTATATTATATTATATTCAATTTCATTAATTTGGAGTCGGGGCTTTCTCTCTTTAGTTCATTACTAACCATCCTATCAAATATATTCTTATAGTCTAAATCAAATTTTAGTTTTATATTTAAGGTGTAATTCAGAAAAAAGATATTAATCCATGAAGGTACAAGTCATTCATTGAGTAGGTTATTTTTCAAGATATTTTAATATTAAATTTATATTTATTTATTTTTAAAAAGAAGAAATCAATATACACATTAGGTAAACTTCTAGATTGATACAATAACTTGCAAATTATATTAATCGAGTACTCCGCACTAAATAAGCTCTGTATGATAAACTCGATCGAAATAGCATAAGTAAGAATATTGAAACACAAAACTTTTTGAAGGGTCCTACTTTTCCACTCTACCAATTCAACCACCCGCAGAAGGCTTTACACTTGCCATATACCAAACTAAAAATCAGTTGTTTTAAAAAAATCTTACAATTGTTACTCGCAAACAATGCAATTGTTAATGAGAATAAAGCATTATAAACCGAACCTTTTAAAAAGTTTCTAATTTAGTGTTCTAGTTTTCAATTTTTAATTAATAATCAATTTAAGTAAATACATTAATCTCTTGTTAATTGGAATGGCAATTTAAACTTTCAAAACTAATTGGAACAAAACAAAACGATATAGTTTTATCATATTTTATCAAAAAATGAAAAAAACGACGTCATTTTATTTTAATTTCGACCCGGTTAACCTTTTAATTAACAAAGTTCAATCAAGCCGAATCTCAAGCTAAAAACGTCGAGCATAACTCGAGTTATAAATGGACCGGCCTGACCCATTGTCATTCAAATTATGAGCCATTATCAAACACTCAAAACCACATTTGACAATAGGAAGTTCTAAAAGGGATACAAAAGGCATGGGGTGAGGTGATCAAGAGAGTTCTTAAAAGGGAAATTTGCCAAATGATATTCACAAAAAGGAGGAGAAAAGTTTGCAACTTGTGCCATGGATTTGGATGGTAACTCTAAAGAATTGCTACACTTCACATAAACTGCATCAAAGGCGAAAAATTTAAAATATACACTGGTGATCCTATTCCTAACTTTCCTCAACTGGACAACTATCACAAAGAGGGATTTCAATGTAGAGAACTAATTAAGTGTACCAACTGGATGTGTATACCCACCAGCACAGCACACAGCTACGGGAGGTTCTAACAAAGCTGCAGCTAATTACAATCCCATTAACCCTCTAGATGATATGCCCGAGTATATCCCAAATTTCAAAGCCAAAGGGACGAGAGACGAGCTTTCATGCTTCAACCGTCCAATATTGGCTATCTGCATACATTAGATCACTTTGAACACTAACAGATCGTAACCTTACACACTCTACATCACCTTCGTCGTGCTGCATTTGCAATCTGCCGATGTGGTTTACTATCGTTGTTTATCCTATCGTAATACATTGGCAGGCGAATGATCTCATGAATCTCATTCAACAATATTTCTTCTGTAATGTTGTCCTTAATGCTTCGCATCACCTGTTTTCAAATCAACAACGGCCTTTTGTTAAAGCCGAAGAATTAAGGAACATGAAGTTTATGTAGATAATAAGATGGTGATTGAATACAGACCTTCCTGTATGTGTTGAATTCGTTCGGTGAATTTTTATCAGTCCTGACACGCATACAGATCCATACTTGCTCCTCTGGATCCCAAGAGCACTCGATGATTTTGCCCGAATAGGAAGAGGGATCACCATCTGCAGAAACTGAAATCTCAGTACTGGAATCATGTCATGTTCCAAACCTTAAGGAGTGATGCTTCAATTGAAAATTTGAATGGTAACTTATAAAATTACTACATAGACGTCTCCCTAGAATAGTTCTGACAGCATAATTAATGAGCGCTAGGGGAAAGCAGATAAGTATGCCATGAGTTTCAAATAAACAATCAGTTTGAGTGGTATAAATTTATAATTAATGTTTCATACGGCCAAAATTAAAATGCAAAATGATACAAAAAATTTTCCTTGACCTTTGAAGGAAACTCTGTTCCCATCCATAAGCCTCTTTTTTCCTCTTTCATACAGATAAAGTAATTGGTTATCATCAGCATCCACCTTCAAACATTTAAGTTTGCATCAGAACAAGCCACAAATAAGACTAAGAGGTAATAGCTGACATACATTGTGGGATTGACCAATACCTCAAATAAAAAGTCAACTGAGTTCATCTCAGGATATTTCCACTTCAACAGGCCTTGATGGGTGCGAGGAACATAAGGATCGTCCCAACCCTAAAATAAAGCAACAACCATTCAATGGAGCCTAATACCAAAGTCACAGAATGAAGCCAATCCAAGCATCCAACACATTGGGCATGTAGGCAGAAAGAATGGACACAGATTGGCAGGTAGGGTTGGGGGTGAAAGGGGCAACACCACCTTTTCTAAGAATAAATAACCTATGGTCAACAGGAAAAGCAAAATTCCACACTCCCCATTAATAGCAATCTTAATCACCTGGAAAATAAGACCATCTGCATCATGTGAAAGCCTAGGAATAAATTCCTTCAACAGCTTTGTCACAGTTGATAGAAGCCAGAAATCTTTTCTCCTTACCTACCAAACAACTCCATCAAATTATTAGTCAATACAATTAACATAAAAAAAGATCGAGGGTACTAACACCTACCCTGAATGGCTCCAGATCATATCTGTAATAAGGATTCCTGCTCTGGTATATATACTGACGCTCATTATTACGAGGTTCTATCACTTCTTTTTCAAGCATCTTCCATCGTTCGTTAAATGGCCGCTGCACAAATTTTTTCAAAAGCCAAACACTTCTGGTAAGTAGATGTCCTTTCAGATAATATGAAAGCAAAAGTAGGCATCTGATCATATAACTGATCTCTAACAAGTCAAGATAATATTTGCTTTGACTATATATGGTATCCTGAAACCACAACAAAGGACTTCAGAGTTCAATGCTTCTTTAAAAATCCCATCAGTCTAGAAAGGATAAATCATGACTGCCCACTAACTTCTTATCCTTCAACCAGGCCTATTCCGTTAGCAAGCTTGCAAGAAAAGCTTCTTATGTAGTATCAGGTGGCATCCATTCTAATACATTTAGGAATAGATTGAGACAAAGTCAGACAAGCCCATCTTTGTTCAGAAATATTAACCGAATCCTTGTCTCCATATGTCCCACAAAGTCATTGGATAATCTTCTACTAGTATGCAATATGAACAAAATTCATATCATTAAAATCTTCGACAAAGCACCTAAGTTATTATATACTACCATGTAAAAATAGCAACCGAATGTCTAGTAACGATAGGCCATGAATTTGATAGAGAATCCAACCTCTATGATAGAAACTTGGTTTACTGCCATCATATCGTAAATAAGGTATCTCCTTTCCTGCTTTTGTGAATCTGGCATAGTGTCAATAACCATCTCACCATCAAGCAGCGTGTAGTGGTGGGTCTTATCAGCCAAACCCTTGCAAGAAGCAAGTAACATGTTGGAAAGAGGAGACAAAGCTACAAATAGTATGGTCAAAATGTCAGAAACCATTGTCAATAATATGTTGAGATATATACTTCATTTGTACTCCTACACGGAAACCTCATTTGAACTCTTCGAAAATTAAAGCTTCGATCAATCAAATAACAGCCATCCATTGTGATTAGCATCATATATCTTGTTCCATCAGCCTTCCATGTAGCATAATAATAACGCTGCCTTAGCAGTTGCAAATTATCCCTGTAAGGTCACAAATAGGAGAATCCCACAATTTTTACACAGTGAGACCAGAAAGAAATCAGGACAGTTAGTGTTGTCAACCCCAGACTGCCTAAAATAATTCATCAATAGGATAAACTTTAATCTACAATCCAAAATTTCTTGAAGATTTTTTTTTGAAATGCACATTTCTCAAAGAATTAGTTGTACTTCCAAATTCACAGAGGTATAATCATAATAGGAAAGAAGATTGAACCTGTTGAGAGAAACTGGATGAGATCCCGGGAACTGTATGTTTCCACGACCCTGAAATAAGAGCATTACCAACAGCATTTCAACCCAAACAGACAGATGCAAACATTGTTGAAGCCTTAGGAAAAACAGCAAACAAGAACTTCATGTACCAAAGCAATGAAGATACAGGAAATTATTTTCCACAATAATTTCTGATTTCAGAATTACAAAAATGTCAAGACTAAGAGACGTAAACAAAGGATGCGTATGAAACAACCTTATCACAGTAACTAAACTACAGGCAGAAGCAGTTCACAGCAAATACTAAGTTTCAAAAAGGCCATGGAGGCTTTCTTACTGGAACATTCAACTTCAGTGTTTGGTAGCAAAACTGCCGCAATGCATCCAGCTGGTCGTTAGGAATTTCATCACCCAAAACATCATCATTTGTCATTATGACAGCCATCTCGTGATTTTCCTGAATTTGTACGAAACAAGAAATGTAAGTTCCACCAAAAGTAATACTTTAAACCTATGAAGTCGTGCAGAAACATGAACATAATATATCATGAAAAGGTAGTCACCATAGAGCAGAAATGATGCAGTCCACATGATTATCCAGACCCTCCAAGCATTAATGCTAGAACTTTAGCTTTTTGGATAATAAAGTATAAACAAACCTTGAGGCTAATTGGAGAGTTACTCATAATTTCAAGGCAATGAGGCAAACAACATGATCGATAAATAAACTACAATTTTAGTCAAGGTTAGAGCAATGTAGTTTGACTTGAAGCTAATGTTTTACATGGTACTTGCATTTTCTGATTGCATGTACGTTGCTAAAAAAAATGCCAAGAAACTGCTAACAGCAACAGTTTTCAATCAACATGCCACAGAAGGTGTTGAAAACTTTAAGTTTGTTCTTCTAAAATTACATACATGCAAAGGAGCAACTGGACCTCCATCATTGTCATCATCTGGTAAAGCTTCACCATTGAGATCAAGATCGGAAGACCTCTTCCATTCAGGAGTTGGAGGACAAACAACCATATCTGGCTTTCTCTCGTGGTAAAATGTATACAATGCATCAATATACTCTGGTTTGTATATTCCTGGTGGACGTGCATCGGCAAATATTTTTACTGCCTGTATGTGCATCAAGTATTAGAATTTGAAAAGTTATAGCTTATGCAATAAAATACAAAATAATGTACAAGGAAGAATAAATGAAAACCAACCTGTGTGACAGACATTGGCACAGTACGCATAAGGTAATGAACAATCATATATCCTGTGCGATTGTGCCCATGAGTACAATGGACGAGAATAAACTTCTTTGAATGCTTCTGGCGAGAAAGGAATTGTGTGACCTAGGGATAAAAGAATAATCACGTGTGTAACAAGGATCTTGATGAGGATTTCATGTTTAAAGATAACTTGAAAAAATAAGAAATAGCCTCCAATCAATAACAACCTCTAAGTGTGCAAAAGCAATGAAGGGGAATTAGCACCTATGTAGTAGTATTCTATAATTCAACCGCTAAGCAAAATATACAAAGGTGATGAACTTTGACATTTTACAATCAATCAGATTCAGAAATAAAACAAAAAATGCAAGCATAGGCACTCAAAACCAAGGAGGCCTCCGCAAGAAGCATACCTCATAAACAAAGATATTTACAGATGCATTGTCTGGTACAGCATCACGCCCCTTGCATTGAATCTAAAAACAAAGATTAGGAAATTAATTGACGTGGAGTTACTTGACTGCAATTGTAAAGTATGGAAAAAGAAAACTAAGGGCGTACTGCAATTGATAACTTACTTTAACATGCTTAATGCCCTCCTTCTTCAAATCTGTTGTTTGATAGTATCGCGTAGTATTTGTTAAATCAATCACCAAACCAAGCTGCAAAATATTGACAAATTGGAATTCTAAGAGAGAAGTATGACTAGAATGATTTGAAGAGAACAATTTTCAAGTTCAGAGGCTTACTTTTCTTCCTAAAACTCTCTGTTGATGTATGACTTGTTTGAATGAGTATCTTTTACCAGGAGGGATACAATCATTGTAGAATTCTCCAAGAGGAACCTTGGAAGGAATGATGCACATAATTTCGGAGCCAGAAGGAGGGCAATCCAGCCAGCCTAAGTTAGCAAAAGCAGTTTTGTTTGATACAAGGCATTCAAAACAACAGGAAAAAAATAAGGTAAGAAACCCACCTGGAGGTAACTTATTTCTATCATAAGATTTCTGATGTTTATATGGTGCATATTGATCGTGTTCTGGCTGCCAAGAATTACGTACAAGTCTATCTTCAGAACGCTCATTCCTCAAACGTTTACGTCTTTCTTCACGCTCCTAACCCAGCATTAAATTCATTAGCTGTGTGCCAGCACATGTGCGATGCAGACAGCATTACAGAAAACATAATGGAAATTTAAAGAAATGGAATAAAGCCTACAATTGTAAAAATGCTTGCCATTACAACCCAGAAGCAATCAGATAATTATTGTACAGAAACCATCTCATTGGTAACAACCAAGTATTGAAAAGAGAGAAAAATCCCAAAACTTTTCAGATCATGGGGCTCCTCCAATATCCAATTAAGCTTATAATCTTATCACACATGCTATCTCGCTGGGTCATTCAATATTATGACAAACAACATTCATGTGCATCAAGAAGAAGTTAATTTTCAGTCAGAAAGAAATCCTAATGAGCATTGCTGAAGTTCATGATTGCAAATGCTTCAATAGTTTTGAATGCAAGCCTTAATCTGGACAAAGCATGCCACCTCTCCCAAAAATCTCAGCGCATTGTCCAAAATGATAATAAGAGAAGTTCAGCCTATCCTACGGTATCTCAGTTAGGTTATACGATTTTAGCTCTAGGTATAAAGTCCTACAATCCCCAGACCTTGCATATCAGCAGGTCTCTCACTGGGTGTTGTTGTTGGTGTATACAGTCCTACAATCAATATGGGATTATACATTTTCATCAAAGGTTGCCTAACTCATCCAGATTAAAACTAAAATTTGAATTAGAATAAAACACTTCATTCCTCAAATAACAGTTACGTAATCACAATATCCATAAATACCCGACGGGCAGTCTCAACAGCAGTCTCATAACGTTCTTCTGGTGCACTGTACTCTTCTACATTTCCTTCAAAATTCTCTTCCTCGTCTTCAGGTAATGGTGAAGCATTCAAGTCCATGGGAACTATCATTCAACATCCACCAAACCACATTTACCAACATGAAAATTTGAAATGCCAGTAAGGTTCCTTGTTGCAGAGGGATTTAGCACATCAAAGATTAGTTCACCTGTATGCATTTAAAACAGAAAAGAAGAAAGGAAACTCTAAGCTGAATCTCTACTAAAGTGACTAATTTATGCGAAGTGCATCACAAAGCCATCATCAATATAACCTTCTGTATAAAATTTTCACATAAAGAACTCCAATTCAATAAATCATAAAGTTGAAACCAAATGTTGAATAAGAATCACCAAACCCAATTTCATAGGGAAAATACATGAGATCCCACTCTATTTTTCACAACGCATCAAACAACAAGCTCCATTATGCTATTATACGCGTCCATTTCCCGTTAATTTCCATATCTAAAGCCAAACAACAGAGACTCCAAATCAACCATCCTTTAACACTAACATAAAACTTCTACGAAAGCCTTCCAACTCCAAGAAGCAGAATTGCATCGTATAAAATGAGCAATCTAGAAAACAAACGCGTGTAGCCCATTCGTACCGATCAATCGAGAACAAACTCTCCGAGAAACCGAGCTCAAGAGGTAGCAGAGAAGAGCTTCAGTCTCCGGATTAGCAAAAGAAATTGCGAGTCGCTGTGATCACGAAACCATGAAAAATACCCAACCTAGCTTCAAACACCCTAGAATTAGAGCACTTGTCAACGCCTGAACAAGGATTCGAAACCCTAGAGAGAGGAAATGAGGGTTGAGCTTGTTGGCTTTTAGAGAGAGAAGTAAAGGCTTTATTTAATGATCAATCCATGTCTCGGCACAGAGAGAGACGAAAGTATGTATGTATATATACACACATATTTATACGATGAATAATAAAATTAAAATACTACCAGGACTGGGCTGGTGTTCGCTCAAGCAAGGTTGGATGTTCGGACTATATCAACTCTTTCGTACGACTAAATTATTATAAATTCAGTTAAAGATTAAATAAAATTAAATAATTTAAAATATGATTAAAAAAAATTAAGTATAAAAATTATTTTTTTTATTTTATCTTATAAAAATTTATTTAACTTAAAATATTAACAAATTAGTTAATAGATTGATCAGTTTTTAAAAAAATAAATTAAAATGTTAAAAATCAAATAAAAAAGTTGGACATTTTGAAAATTTTAAAGTTAAACCGACTAGTTAAATTTTTTAATCATAAAAAATATTTTAACTAAAAATAATTATTAAATAAATATTAAAAGTATTTAAATTTCATTTAATGTTTAAAATATTAAAAGTATTTAATTTAACAACTATTTTTTAAAATTCATTCAACTCTAAAGAATAAAAAATAATAAAATAATGTCTTAAAACCAATTTTTAAATTAAATTTTAAAAAAAATTAATTAAAAATGTATATTTTTGACTTCAAATCTTTGCTTTTACTTAGAAATTATATTATAATTGAATTTTTCTCACATTATATTTAAAAATTCCATTCTTTATTTATATAATCACAATTATTGACTTTTTAATTTGACGGAGAAAAGATTCTGTTAATTAAAAAATTATAATATCAAAAGACATATTTACTGTAAATATTAAATTTCATATATCTGTTAAATATTAATATTAAATATTAAATTTCATATATCTGTTAAATATTAATATTAGTTGGTGCGTATCACGCACCCGTTGCATCGCAGACGAAAGCTTCGAAAGGACAAAACAGGGCAAAGTGACGCAAAGACTACAAAAGTGTATTTTTTTGGCTAAGGAAACTATCCAATCAGAGAAAGCCACGTGCTATTAAGATTTTTAAAAAACAAACCATAACCGACAAAAACAGTTGGATTTTTTATTTTAATTATTACATTTTTATAAAATTAATATTATTTAATTATTATTATATAAATTGATTCATTATATTTCTAGTAAACTTATTTTTTTGATTTATAATTTTAAAATGATATCTTTTAAATAAAATAATAAAAATATTATCATTAAAGTAGCTGACAATTTTTTACAACAAAAACAATAACATCCACGATAACACCACGTAGGAATCTCACTAAGATGCAGAATTTGGAGAGGTTTAATTGCTTGCAACCTTATCTCTAATTAATAAAGAGATTGTTTTTAAGTGACTCGTACGGACGAAAATAAAAATAAATAAATAAATAAAAATGATAAATAAAAGTAAAATTAGAATAAAAATAACCAAAATAATTAAAATAAAGAAATTAAAATCAATCAAAAATCAAGTTAATATAAGAATTAATATAAAATATCAAGTTACAAGAATTTATGATATACTTAATATTTAAATTTATAAATAACATAAAAACAATTTGAAGGAAATTATAAGAATTTTAGAATTGGCTATCTAAAACCCTAAAAAGACAAAGTGTTTGAAAAAAATTACAATTGTTTTAGATTTCAAGATCTAAAACAAGAATCCAAAGGGGCAAAGTGTTTGAAAAGAATAGTAATTGTTTTAGATTTGAAAATCCAAAACTTTTTTTAAAATTTGAAGATCTAAAACCCTAAGAGGGTAAAGTGTTTAAAAGGAATCAGAGTTGCTTTAGATTTGAAGGCCTAAAACCCTAATAGGCAAAGTATTTGAAAAGAATCACAATTGTTTTAGATTTAAAGTTCTAAAACCTTAATTGGGCAGAGTGTTTGAAAGCAATCATAGTTGTTTTAGATTTAAAAGTCTAAAACCCTAGAAGGGAGAGTCTTTGAAAAGAATCACAAGGTTTTTAGATAATCTAAAAACCCTAATTGAATAAAAGGGAAAGTATTTAAAAAGAGTCACAATTGTTTTATATTTGAAGGTCTAAAACCCTAAAAGGGCAAAGTATGAGAACCACAATTGTTCTAGATTTGAAGGTCTAAAACCCTCAAAGACAAAGTCTTTGAAAAAAAGTCACAAAGGTTTTAGAGTTGGACCTACTGAGAAAAAGTCACAAGGGTTTTAGAGTTGGACCTATTGAGTTGGACTCAAAGTCAAAACCCTAATCTTTGCATGCTCCAGGTATGTTCTCCTTGTTGTCAATGTGTCTACCTATGTTCTTGTTAGTTTTATTTTTCATCTGGGTCTAGTTAAAGATTGTAGGAAATTTCTTTTATTATCAGTTCAGTGAATAATTTGCAGCTCTTTGTTTTGCTCTCCTTTTTCTGTATATCTTCTGTTTGTTGTTATGTTTTAAAGAGCTACTAGTGATGGTGGATTGGAAATAAGAGCAGAGGTTGGTGAAGCTCTAATCTTTTAAATTTTTATCTTAGAAACAAAGTTGTAACTTCTTGGTGATGGGATTAAACTAGGCCTAACTTCTTTAAGTATATGAAATAGTCACAGTAACTAAAGAAATTAGATAAGAGACAGAAGGGAAAAACCAAATTATTTGACTGTTGGTGAGTCTTTCTATTTGAATTGTCCAAAAAGAGGAGGATTCGATGATTATTTGTTCATCAAGACTTGCACTAGTTTCAGAATTTGGTTGAACATCAGAATTTTGTGGACCTTTACTGTTTCACCAATGCTTGTGAGGAACTGTTTTGGTGCACAGAACTAGAAAACCGAACATAGGAATCAGTTGTTGTTGGACTTGGTTGTTTAAAGATTTCCCATTTTTGTAGGGACTTGGAGAAGTAGCTGATACTTGATTTGAACTTCAATATGTGTGTGTGTGTGTGTGTGATGAGTAAAATAAAGAGAAGGAGCAAGACAAAAGGAAAGAACCTGATGAAGAATGAAGACACAGACAAAGATCACCGTCCCCTTCCTCTTCCACACATTCCTGATGAGATCATATACAACATTCTTCTTAAGAGTTTCTCCAGAAGTTCTTCAGGAGAAAATGAGATACATCTGCTACTCATGGTTCAATCTAATCTCTAGCAGCAGATTTCGCAAACTGCAAAACGAAATCCATGAAGAAAAGCAGGAACTGATAATACAATGTTCATCAGGAAATCCAGTTTGCAGAACTTCCTTGTTGGTGATGGAAGAAGAAGGGGCCGACTTTCAGTTGACCCATTTCAGGTTGAACCAAAAGGGAAGAAGAATTCGAGCAAGCTGTAATGGTTTCATCGTAGTGAATGACCCCAAGAATGTGAAACTCCTGCATGTAATGAACTTGGTTAACAAGAAATCAGTAACTCTGCCTCCATGTGGCTCAGGATGTAGACACAGCAGATGTGGAATTGCACTCACCTTCAACTCCTCAACGCAGGAGTACAAAGTGGTGCATATCTATGTTGATGGTTATGGGATAGAGATCTACACTCTTGGCTGCCCTGAATCTCCTTGGAATCGAATTCCAGGGCCTTTCCATGGGAGAGAACACGAAAGACCGAATAATAACTCAAGAATAGAGTGGACTGACCCTGTTACAATAAAAGAGCGGTTTTTGCATTGGAACATAGGTATTAACGAGTATTTCATTTCCAAGGATATCATAACGAGTATTTCATTTCCATGGATATCAACGATGAAAAATCTGTCAGAACTTATGCACCTGAATTTGGAGAACTTAAACTACATGAAGATGGATACTTGCTGCTAGAGCTTGGAGAATATCTTTCTCTCATGTGTACAGATCCTGAAGGACAGATGATAAGCGTATGGATTTTGGAGGATTTCCATAAACAAGTTTGGTTCAAGAAATGTAATATCGTAGCAGGAGGGACATTAAGCTACATGAACCTGAAAGATTCCCCTCCATTGCCTCACAAGTTCGATGGTCGTCCACCAAACCTTGCCAATCTGGTTCCTGTTGCTACCTTCTGGTGTGGCAAGGTAATAGTGTTCAGGCCAAAGAAGAAGACGGATGATCGGTTGTATGTCTATAACATCAGGCAGAATTTCATGAGGAAGATCAGAATCAAAACCAGTTTGAAGGCTGGTGAGAAATTTATCACACACAAAAGCAGCCTTCTCTCCTGGGAAAAAGAAGGGGTCTGAAAGATTATCATCTTCTGAGAAAATTGCAGAAAAGTTCAGCAATTCACTATTTCAAGAAGAAATTCCTGAAACTATCACCAATTTTAGCTTTCTTAGATCTTACTCTGATCGTGTTACAACAGCAACAACATCGTATCAGTAGAAATTTCATTGAGATACGGGTCGTGTTACTACTTCTTTCAAATGACAGAACTGTTGTACATAAAAAGGTCAATGATACTCTGTCTTGACCCTTATCATCTCCAAAGTCCAATCTCACATTTTCTTGTTCTGCTTCATCATTTTGTCACTTAGGATGAGTTGAATTCAATGAACTTTACAAGGTTCATGCATTGAATAACAAGATCCTTTCACATCAAAGTTGTGCCTAACATATGGAATAATAAGTAATTGCCATGAAATTGCGTGTAAAGAATAGTACTTTTGTTGAGTTGGCATTGTATTAAAATTAAAATATCAAATAATATTTAAATTAAGTAGGAAATATATTAACAAATATTACAAATTTTAAAAATTATTTAAGTTAGTCGATTCAAATATGTGAATTTACTATTACAACTATACCATGTGTTTTAGATTTTTTTTTTATTTCAAGATAGTTTCTTAATTTTATATAATTAAATTTTAATTTTATTATAATTGAATTTTTAAATTTTAAATTTTAATTCAAAAATTTAATTTATTAAAATTATTATAAAATATTTATATTAATCATTAATTAAGACGTTTTTAAAAATACATTTTAAATTTAAGTCTTCCAACTTTTTAAATTCAATTTATATTTTTTACTCAATATTTTTTTAGCAATTTAACTTGTAATCTCGTCTTTGACCATAATCCAAAATTTTATAATATATCACAATTCAATAACATATTTTTCCAATTAGACTTACCCAAAATTTTAAGTTAGGCTCAAACTTGTTAAGACCCAACTAAAATAGCTAACCTCCACCAAATAATGGCATTATTTTAAACAATCAAGTCAAATTTGAACTCGAATCAAATTAGGCTCAAATCGCTTTTTGATGATAAGACTAAATCATCAACCCAATCCGTTGCCATTCCTAGTAATAGCCCAAACATAAAGATGGCGATGTATCAACCTTAAGCCTAAGACCGCTTCTGTTGGATCCGAGGCTCACCTAAGCCCAACTTGACATAACTTATTATTTTTTAATTAAAATGTAAAAATAATATATATATAAAATGACCGTTTTCTTGCTTGTATCGGGTTTTAGATTGAGTCGGGCTGATCAACCCGGGCCTGATCGGTTGATCCGAGATGGTTGGCCTGGGCAAATGCCATGCCAAAAGGTATGAATAAATAATCGTCTGTCAAGTATGGACAGGCTCAGATTTATTCCCTAAATGAGGAGCAGAGCCCAATGATTTTTTCCCATTTTGGCCTTGATGCTTCGAATCCCCATTTAAATAAACAAACCAAAACAACTTCACATTTGGCAAAGCCGCAAAAGTAGACTAACTACAGTCTACAGGATCCCCCTTTGTTGTCTACGACTCCTCCGATATAGTTCGCCGATTACGATGGAGTTATCCGATCAGAAACTGTTCCATTACAGCCTCATCGCTTTGTACCTCATTTCACCCCTCACCTACATCCCCCTCAGGTTCC
>JANTNU010000004.1:32211765-32229287 GCA_024752395.1 Erythroxylum havanense | reverse complement strand
GTCCGAACTATTTGGGGGAGATAGTGGAGTGGATAGGGTGGAGTGTAATGACATGGTCATGGGTAGGGTTAGGGTTTTTGATCTATACATGTGCTAATTTGGTGCCAAGGGCAAGAGCTCATCATAAATGGTATTTGGAGAAGTTTGGGGAGGATTATCCGAAGAATCGAAAGGCTGTCATTCCTTACTTGTATTGAAGAAATGTAATGTTAGCCTTGTTTGGATGGAGGGAAACCAAGAGAAAGAAAGGAAAAGAAATTGTATTTCTCTTTCTTTCTATTGTTTGGACAAAAATAAGAGAGAGAATTGAGAAGAATGGAAGGAAAATTTGAGCCATTTTTATTCTTATCTTGCAATTTCTCTCCTTTTTTCACCAATTTGGTGGGAAATGGAGGGAAATGCAAGATTTCCTTTCCTTTCTTTTCCCTTGTATAACTAAGCATCCAAACAAAGGCTTAATAAATGAGTATGTAATTTTATTTATTGAAAAATAAGTTATAGATATTATTAATAATTAAAAAATATTTGATTGGTTTAATTTATTTTAATAATATCTGTTATGAAAATTTGATTAATTTATTAGTTAATAGATAATTATTGTAAATTAATTAATTTTTATAAATTTAATCTTATTTAATAATTTTCAAACTTTGAATCTTTTATTTATTTAATTCTTTATCTAATTTTAAAAATATTAAATATTATCATGTCTTGAATCTTTTATTTATTTACCCAAAGAGTAGCGTATTAAAAAAAAAGGGAGCACTTCATTGGTCTAATGTTTTTTTTTTTAAAACTGAGTTTATTTAATTTTGCATCACAGTTTAGAGTGTCTAACAAAAATTTCAACAGCATATTCCAACTATGCGTATCGAGATATCTAGTAGTTGATTTAGTTAATAAGTGAGCTAGCATATTTACATGCTTAAAAATTCAGTTAAAAATAAAGGACTGAGAACCCGTAGTTGTGACTTTGCATTCATTTAGGATCACTTCCAATTTATTGGTGTCATTGTTGAATCTATAGAACCGTTGTACTAAATGAAGACAATCGGTTTCCACCTTCACTAATGTAAAGCTAGAGTGTATCAACCAAGATAAGACTTCTTTGAAAGCAATAGCTTCAACAATAAGAAGAATATGATATGATTGGGAAAAAATCAGAGAGACAGTTAACAAACTGGCCTCTTTTTCCCCTTATTACGCCATATGACCTTGTCCTTTTGGCATCATGAATTGCAGTATCAAAATTGCACTTTACAACTCCGATGATTAGGCCTGACCATCGGATTACTGGTTCGTATGTGTTGTATTGGTTGTGCATTTGGAGGATTGCTTGTTTATTGTTTTGAGGTTTAGTTGAATGGCATAAATAATTCATGTGAAGTCCCTATTTTTGTGCAAGTGCGTTACTAATGAAACTGTCTAGTAGAGAAATATAATAATCCTATGGGCCTAACTCAAAAGCCACTGAGCACCGAAGCGGTTGGACACAAGAAAGTGACCTAAGCAGCCAATTTTACTAATCGACCTTCAAAATCATAACAAGCATGTAGAAAACAAGAGTTCCATTCCTTGAAAACTTACAAGCAAGTTCTTAGCTTCCATTACCACTCAGCACAATTCATGGAAATAGTTTTATTCCATCAATGGAAAGGGAAGCATATTCTGCCAAGAAGAAACTTAAACAGAATAAATATGAAGTTGATAATTTTATAAAATATTATCTGAGAACGTTTGTCAGCTAAAAGAATATCACAACGCTGCACCAATCTCATGTTACCGTAGAAGCTAATACCTTGAATGGCTAGGGAATGCAAGCGGGACAATTCACCGTTGGTGGCAGTTTCGGGCTGAGACTGAAGTGTGTATTCACCAGAAAGGTACCGATCATGCTGATAAAGGCCACATTTGGATTCTATCTCTATCTTTACTACTGGCAAAATTTTAGAAGAGATCCTGCGAACTCCAGGAAAAACATATTCAGTGAGATGAAATTTAGCAGAATAAGAAATAAGGAACAAGAGTCGGCCAGCTCGAACCAATAAACACAACACCGAAGAAGCTTACTCTAAGGTAAGTCACTCTTTGCACCAACACTAAATTCTACTCGGGTTTCATCACGCTGGGAACTCTCATCTTTTGATTTGTCATTTTCTGAACTTTTATCCAATTCACCAGAAGAACCAATAGCTTCTGCAATCTTTGACTTCAACTGCTCATGCTTTGATCTCAATTCTGAAGAATTGATAGCAGTTGAAATCCTCTGCTTTATTTGCTGCTCCAAAGCCTCAATCTTATTTTTTGTTGCTGTATCAGGCGTCTTTCCTGCTTTTGCCAACTCCAATTTCAGTAGTTGGATCATGTTTTTCAAATCTGATGAGTTGATCACATCTTCAATTGTCTTGATAGTTTCTCCTTTCAAACTTTCCACCTTGTCCTTCAAATAAGGGGAAGCTGTCTGGTCGTTGAGTTCTTTTGTTTTCCTCACAACCGCAACATCCAAACCCATGGTCTTTAGAACATTTGCAAGTTCCAAATCTATCTCTTGCTTTAGCTTGAGAATGTGCTTTTTCGACTCTTGATCTAAATCTCCATCATCAGAAGCCCCCAACTTCTCAATTTCAGCCTTTAGTGCTTCCACCTTCTCCTTAATATCAGGTTGGTCCATCACTTCTTTCACTTTCTTATTTATTTCACGCTTTAATGCTTCACCCTTACTGCTCCTCTCTGAGATGCTCTTTGCTGTAGAGAATTCCTTCAACATATCAAGCTTATACTTCAGGCTCGCATAGTTAGGTGCTGTTGACAAACCCTGATTGATTTCATCTTTTAACTTTTCAATCTTGTCCATCAAAATGGGATGCAAAAGTTGGTCCTTTGACTTTGCTTTTGAGAATTCTTGCTGCAACATTGAAACCCGATCCTTATAGCCAATGGCTTTAATGGCCTCTTCAAATTCAATGTCAACCTCTCTTTTCAATTTTGCAATCATCTCATCTAAGGCCAACTCTGGAGGCTTACTAGATGACTCCTTGGCTTTAGAGATCTGCTGTTTCAGTTTTTCAACCTCATCCTCCAACTCCACCACTGGAGTTTTTCCCGCGATAGGCTGTTCTTTCTTTTTCATATTAATTTTTCTTTTAGGATCAATTGGAATTCCTTCTTGAAAACCACCAATTTTACGGAATTTAAGCATGCGGTGTTTTAGCAATTCTTCTGTATCCAACTTCAATAGCTCCTGTAAATACCAATATGACAGAATTAATATACTGGAACAGGTTAGAATATTACAAAGAACTAGTAACAATGGCACTTACATCCATGGACTCATTAATAGCATTCTTAATCTGTTGTGAGGTCCATGTCGGATCTGCATGTGCACCACCAAGAGGTTCCTGTTAAATTTAGAAGAAACGGAGAAATGCTTCAGAATTCACCCTAACATGGAGACTAAAAGTAAGACAAAGCAGTGGTCACTTGTCATTGCAAGACTAAAAATGTCAAAAAAGGAAAAAAGAAAAGAAAAAGTAAGTCCAGATGATAGAAATTTGAACAACAGTTTCCCCTATATTTCTTGTAGAAGTACATGGGTAGAGGCCCAGGAGGTTTTACAACTTATCCATGATTACAACATATCAGATCCACAAATGAAACAGTCATGCAATATTGAGTGAAGGAGAAAAGAAGGTAATAAAATGGAAGCATCAAAATGGAGAAGTTAATTACAGGGATAACACCATCTGCAATTTGCAACTTGCACAATTCAGTGGCTGTTATCTTCAGCTTCTCAGCTGCCTGCATTTATTACAAAAGAAGAAAGTAAAATCATTCTGTAAAAAGTTGATAGTCTATGAACAGACAACACAAATGTGAGAGTTCAAAGAAACCTTTGGAGCAGCTTTGGCACTCTTCCATAGGATTGCTGCACATGCTTCTGGACTATATCATAGAAAAGGTCAAAGATTGAAAATAGATCAGCAAACATAGATCAGATATAAAGACTAGATCAAATACACTTTGTGATGGAACACGAAAAACAAGAAGTTTTTATAAAAGAAAAGTTCAAACTGAATCAGGCAATGATATAACTTTTTAAGGTAAAATGTCGAAGATAAAAAGATAGTTATAAGTGCATCCTCCCTGTCTTGGCAATTATGATGCCATTTGGAGCACAAGAAGTATGTGTATCGCATCCTTCCATACTGGTAAACGAGTGTTACGTTAAAGTTGATAAAAAGGGTACATGACCAGGTCAGCACATTTGCCCAATACATTTTACGACTCAAATGAAGTGGAAATTGTGCAGATATATAAACAACAGCTTCCAGCTTTCTTGAAAGTAAGATCATTCGTAAAGAATTCGTAGCTCTTGGCAATTCTGAGATTTCATTAACTAATATTCAAAGCTAGGAACATTATGAACACATGATCCAAGTCTTTTTTTTTCTTTTTGAGTAATTTTCAATGATCCTAATGATTCAGAAGTAGATAAACCTGCTTAGCATCATTTTGACAGGAAAAAACTGGGGAACACCTAAATTCAAACTTTCAGTATTCCATACTTGAACAAAGACATTGGATAAGATCCGTGGATTACCTGGCAACATAGAAAACTGCATTTTCAAGCATCAACAATTTATTAGCACAGCCAATGGCCAGAGCACCACCAGAGCCACCTTCCCCAATGACTATAGAAATAATTGGAACCTTTAGACCAAACATTGTTCTCAAATTATGAGCAATTGCTTCACCCTGCACAAAGTAGCAAATGAGAGAGATAAGTCAACATTTAAAGAAAGCCACAAAATGCACAAATTTGTACTTACTTGGCCCAGTTCCTCAGATTTAAGGTCTGCAAAAGCCCCAGGTGTATCAATAAATGTAACTATAGGGAATCCATGATGATCAGCATAACGCATCATGCGTAAAGCTTTGCGATATCTATATCCAATTAAAGTTTCAAGAGTTACATCAGATACTCAGCATTTTACTGTAGATGAACAAAACATAATCAGCTGAATAGAAACATTTTCTTCTTGAGAAACAGATTGGAACATGCACAAGCAACTGAGCATACCCATGGGGAGTAGGCATCCCAAAGTTTCGCATAATATTCTCCTTTGTGTTTCTACCTTTCTGGTGACCCATGAACATATACCTTCTACCATCTACGGTTCCTATTCCAGTAACAATAGCTGGATCATCATATCCTGCTCGATCTCCATGAAGCTCTACAAACTGGACATAGTAGGACAAAAGAGCACTCTCTAAGACAAGATATTGAACAAGTTCTCTCTTGCACCTTCTTGAATATAGATCATTGAAAGGAAAAATCATGCAATTACTGAATTTCCAAAATTAAAAACTAGAAAGTACTAAACCTTCTCAGTGATGCTAAAAATGTGATCAAGGAAAGTAGGCCTGTTAGGATGTCTTGCAATATTGACACGCTGAATAGGAGTCAGATGTGTATACAAATCCTTCAAAGCCTGAAATGGACAAATGGGATGCATAAATGATACAATTTAAAACTTTAGGTTGACATATTGGAAATTTCTCCAAAAGTACAAAGGTCAATCCAGAATTTGTGTATACACAATCAGACACACAAGGATATATGCATATATAGAGAAAAGTGTGTCAGAACCAAGGATGCCTTCGAAGGAGAAATGTAAGAGAAGGAAGCATCACTTATTGTTTATTACTCCTGGTTCTCACCGTTCGCCTATCCAAGGAAACAAATATAAACTGTCTGCCTAGAAAACTATTATTCCATTACTTCTATTCACATTATATAATTTTCTAAACAGTCAAGTTCAAACAAATAAAACTCAGGAGTTGAGGCAAATATAGGTGGAATAAGAGTCAACAGTACTTCATTTGACCCAGAAATTGGGATCACTGTAAGATAAGGAAGTTAAAACTTTGTCTCTTAATTCAAGATACTTGACATTTAGAAATAACTCAAGACCAATCTAATTTACAAACTAGCAACAAACAATTACGTTTTCAGGATTTAATCAATATTTTCATGCAAAAGGGTCATCCTCCCGTTGTTCACATGATCCTTTGATTGAACATTATTCTAACAATATAATTGCTTGGTAATAAAGGAAGCAAATGATTTAAATTTGTAACTCAAACTCTCTCTAGTAACATGGCTCATTAAAGAAGTTGAATTCATCAAACCTGTTGATATTTATTCTCCAACGATACAATTTGATCGCTGAAATCCAACCCAGTCTCATTAGCCATCTTCCTTACCTACAAATCAACAGAAAATAAACAACAATTCCAGTAACACACTAAGCAGAAGTACGCAAACTCTCAGCTACAAATTCCAATTAACACAACCGCAAAATTAACTTACATCTATGATCTTCTTTTCAAGATCAACTAGCGGTTTCTCGAAATCCAAAGTAACCGGCTTAGGCTTCTCTTTGAGAGGCTTGAAATGGGAGAGATGAGTGAGGACTCCGCCCTTCACATTCGGATCCGGATCGTCGGGCCACGGATACTCGTGCTTCTTCACCTTCCTCATCTTCGCAACTACCGCAAAATCCCTATTCCGCAAGTTGAATCTCGCCCTTCCAAGACTTCTCAACGGAATACCGTTTCTCCCGCTGCTGGAGCTCCGGAGAAGATCCGACGCCGCAGAACCGGAGAGTGCGAACGGAGAGTGCGAAGTAGAAGCCATAATTTTGCCAAACAGAACTCTAAAACATTAAAGAATACATAAAATTAGCTCCAAAAGAAACATAAGATTCAAACAAATCACTAATTCCAAAAAGTAGAAAGAAATAAGAATCACTCCGTTTCGCTACTGAATAACTACTCTCCTGCACAAATGAACTCAGTATCTACAATCACCTAGTCAATCACGGAGCATATGAAGCTGAATTAAACGAAATGAGTTCGAATTTTCTCGGAAAACTCACCGAAAACCGTTTGAGAAGTCGAGATCTCTCTAGAAGTGTGTCGAGAGAGAGAGAAGAGAGTGTAGACTAAAAGTGAAAAGAAGAAGAGAGGTGTTGGGTAGTTAATAAAGAGAGCATCGTAGAGATCGTCAATCGTCGATACTTCTTATGTGAAGAGAAGAACCAACGAGCCAGCTTTTTTCGGTTTTTGCCGTTAAGTGGAGGTGCGATTGGTCCTAACCTTGTCTAGTCCGATTCATTTCTAGTCTAGTTTGGCTCCATAACTTCGTTGGCTCGATGGGTTCGCTGACCCCGGTCCTAGGGCTCGACGCCTCTCCTCAAAAAACTTCATTTCAAAATAAAAAAATGATATTATTTTAAATTAAGATTTTTTTTTTTTTACTCATGGAATATCTTAAAAAGATTTCAACTATAGGAAGGTATTTTTAAGTCATCCACTTTTATATTATTCTCTGCTCAAGTTGGATAGGTTCTTTACGGAAGGTAAAATTTTAGCCCCAAAATTTAAACGATTGCATATATGAAGACGGTTCGAATCTCCGACCTCACTTAAGCCAAAAAAGCCCCTTATCAATTCACGTGCATCTTGAAATTAATTTAAGATTACTTTGAAACCCTATTTAACTGATATTATTTAAATCAGAAATAATATTATTGAAGTTACAAATTAGAATTACAGAAACAATCTTTTTATAAAAGTATAAGAATAATGATGCATACATCGATAACCTTCTCTAAACTCCCACAAAATAAAGAGTCTTGTATAATTTTGAATTGTTGACTTATTAAATTATTTTTAGCATGTTATTGTAATTTATCAATTTATTTAATATAGCATATTATTGTAATTTTAAGAAATTGTTTTAAGACATTATTTAGATTGATTCAAAAACATGTTTGTTGGAAGTTAGGTGACCAAACTTTTGTTCTTTAATTGCCCTTTCCAATGATGCATATATTTAATAAATGACAAAATTAGCCAGCTTGGCATATTCTGATATTAATAAATTTAAAAACTAATTAAGATTCTGGTTGACTTTATTTTTTTAATTTTAAGTTTTACGTCAAACTTATATTGCAAGACTTGGTTTGATATAAAATTTAATTTTTTCATGAACTTGTTCATAATAAAATAGATAATTGATGAAATAGTGTTATGATCGTCAAAATCAACAATTAATTGAATTGTTTGATAGTTTGTTAATTACTTTTGTTATAGAAATATTATTTTTAGTTGTACAAAATGTTCTTCAAATTGCATGTGCATCGTATGTTGGATTACGTAATTGAAGTCAAGGTGCTTACAAAAAATAAAAGATATGAATTAAATTTTAAAAACTTGTATGGAAATTTTAAAATATGTAATATTACATAATTTGTAAATTAGTACTTACCATTAGTATGTATTTACTAATGTTTTAAAAATTGCACTAAAAATTAAACTGATAAGATAGGAAGTTTAAGGTTTAAAAAGTTAAAGGCTTATTTGACAATCAGTTGATTTTATTAATTGTTACCTGATAGATGATTCTATCAGTTGATTTGGCCAACGGATTGTATTAGCTATTTGCTATTTAATGTTTGATAAAATTAATTATTTAGTATCAGTTGTTTAGGTATAAAATAATTTATGCGGATATGACTTTAAAAAAATTATAAGGGTATGAATATTATATATCTTAGTATTTCGTTGAATATTTTTATAAGAATTTAAATTTTAGATATTTAATTCTATAAAAATTAAGTTTATAATCTTCAAAATATAGGGACTTATTAAATGGTAGTCACCGGTGACTTAATTAGTCACCTCTATGCGTGAGTTAGACATGCCAAAAAAGTGAGACCAAACTAGAGTAAGAGAAAGACACTGCATAAAGAGTAGAGAGTGAAGGACATTATAGGAAAGAAAAATCAGTTGTTGCGTAAACACTATTTACAAACAGTTTCTATAAAATTAGCTTATTGGGTTGAATCAATCAATTCAATAAATCAACAATCAAATAGGACCAATAGTTGATTGACAAGTCAACAAGCTAAAAATAATTGATCAATCAACGTCTAAATAGGGTCTAAATCAGTATTAAATTATCATAAAATTAATTAAAGATTAAAAATTTTGAAAAACAATTGAAAATTGTTTTACTTATTGCAAAATTTAGAGTTTAATTAAAAAAGTTGTTAAATAAAAATTATTTGATTTATAAAAATAAATTAGTTTATAAAATATAAAATTTAATTGATTAATTAATAAATTGATCAATTCTAACAACAAAAATTATTAAATTAAATTAAACAAAATAAAAAATTATTCGGTTCAGGAATTTTACTATTGAACAGATTAAATCAGTTTAGTTTTGAAAACATCAACACTTATAAAATAATCTTAAAATTTTTATTTTCAATTTTATAAAATATATTAAAATTTGGGATCTTATATAAATTTATAGGAAAATTTAAGAGAGTTCGTACCTTTAGTAGAAAAATTGAAAGGGAAGGGATAGAAAAAGCATTCCGTTGCCGGGACTTGAACCCGGGTCTCTCGGGTGAGAGCCGAGTATCCTGACCAACTAGACTACAACGGATTGATGTTCACCTGTTAAGAATAACATTATTTATACAATGCTGTTAATGTCCTATTTGTGTTGTTCGCATTTTCACCAAATTTGTTTTGGCTCCCTTGATTGAGTGGCAATGGCGGAAAACGCTTTGAACGGTGCTGTCAACATTCTCGTCTTTCACTGTTTCCTCTACCTGACTCATGAACTGCACCAATTATGTTTACTCATATAACGTATAATGATTTGTAGAGAATGTATTGGAGCAGCTTAGGCTTGGACTCGCCCGATTCGAGCTTGTCTCATCTCCGGTTCCTTCGGTTTCGCCTTTCTTTGCGAGTAACAGCCATCGCTTTTTTGCGAGAATTGGACCCTCAATGTAAGTGTTTATGGTTATCCTGAAATGGGTTTTGGATTATACTTGGAATTGCAGTGATTTTGCTTTCTGTGTCATATGTTCAGAGCATCGCCGGCTATGAAAAAACTCGAGCATTATTCAGTTCAGAAAGTTACTGGAGATGGCCGTTGTCTTTTTCGGGCTCTGGTAGTCAATTTTGCGTTTAGTCATGCATAAACCCCTTTCGTATCGTTTGTTCTTGAGATCAAACAATCAGTTTCTTAGTGGCTAGTGAGTTCATTTTGGGTCTTCCTATGGTGTGGTGGGTACATTTCAGGTCAAAGGAATGGCTTTTAACAAGGGCATCTCTCTAAATCCAAGGGAAGAGAGGGACAATGCAGGTACACTTCATGTGGATACTCGTTCACTGATCAATTCATCAAACTTTGAATCTTTTTTCGTGAAGGTTTCGTTATAATTCTTCTAACATGGGCTTATGTTTAAGTTTAATTAGTCACTGTTGTACATTGCATTGATCCAAGTAGAAAATCTTTTATTGTATTCTCTTCCTGAACATACCAGATGAACTGCGAATGGCTGTGAAAGAGATCATGTGTGACAGCAGCGGAGAACGCCAGAGGTATGAAGAAGCATTGGTTGCTATTACTGTTGATGAGTCTCTGAAACGGTAAGTCTTTGAAAGCAGACAGTTTCTCTTTTTCAAACTGGGATTCGTGGCGGAGGAGGAACTGAATTGCAAAAAACAGGGATTCTAGTTGTAAAATATCTAACAGAACTGTTGCTGGAACTGAGAGATCTCATTCAAAGTGAATGATATTAAAAATCTAGAGTTTCTTTTTGTTTATTATATGGATGATCCGATCTGCTTGTGTTATTTTTGGTTACCTTATAAATTTAACATGATACTTTTCTTCTCCTAGTTACTGCCAACGAATTCAACGTCCTGATTTTTGGGGTGGAGAGTCGGAACTGCTGGTTAGTCCTCTCTTTAATGCAAGCTTGCCTGAAGTTAGAAACGTTACAATTTCATTTTATATTGTCATGCAAATTCCTGTAGCATCTGCATTAACGGCTCAAACTTTTCAGATTAGCAGGTGGGAAACTGAGTTTGTTGCTAGTAGTTGATGTCAAATTAGTTATTAGTGTGAGCTCTTGAATCATTTGATTTAGTTTCTAGTAGTTGACGTCAAATTAGTTACTGGTGTGAGCTTTTGTATACCTTGATTTAGTTTATGTTGGACTCAAAGACAAACAGCCGAATTTCTTCCAGTGATTTTTTTCCTGTAATATACTCACAATAAACAACCGGTATTTGAAGCTTCTGTTCAGTCGCCCATGTAATGAATCATCGGACCGCAGCATTTTTTGGTTGAATTGGTTTTCCATTATTGGATTTATGTATTTCTCTTCCACTGAATGAGTCTTGTTTCTTATTCTGCAAAATAGTTCCCGTAATTCAACTCAGTTCTTCATGAAACAGTTCAGTGACCTTTAATCTTGAATCAGGTGCTGTCAAAATTGTGTGGTCAGCCCATCATTGTATATATACCAGAGCATGAGGTATGTTGACAATACTGATACTCCAGATTAAATCCTGAAAACACTTGAAAATCTAATGGTCACGCTAGTTCTTTTTCAGTCATTAAAGATTGGATGTTGGAAACTGATTTTTCTCTCTTTTTCAAGTATCAAGTTTAGTGGCATGTGAATCAGCAAGTCAGGGATTAAATTCACAGAAGAATATTGCCTCTATATCCAGTTACAATGCAACCTAAATGCAACCTAACTTTCTGCATTTTAGGCTTTCAATAACCATAACTTCATACTTGCCTGCACTTCAGTCATCGACGAAAACATTTCATATGCTAGAAATTGATTGCAAAGATGTTCTTTTAAACGTTCTGTATCGCAATGAATTGCAGCATATGAGGGGTGGATGGAGTTCCGGTTTTATTCCCATAGCCGAGTATGGATCGGAGTTTTGCAAAGGCTCAATGAAGAGAAAACCAAGGTTGGTTGTGAGGTTACTGTATAGTGGTAAGAACCACTATGATCTACTTGTCTAAGACTCCATGATGGTGAAGAAATATCAAAGAAACCAACATTGAGACCTTATTCTACTAGACGATTTAGGTTTCATTTTGATTTGTTTTATACTAAAAGGTGAAGAAATGTTCCATCTTTGTTTGTTGACAATCCAGTTACTAAAAGCTTCTTGCTTTCTAGTCCATGACTTTATTTTGCCTCTTGTATACTTCCCAAAGTTATTATCTTTGTATAAATTATTAAAATTTGTTAATGCA
Organism: Erythroxylum havanense; assembly: GCA_024752395.1. Taxonomy (NCBI): domain Eukaryota; kingdom Viridiplantae; phylum Streptophyta; class Magnoliopsida; order Malpighiales; family Erythroxylaceae; genus Erythroxylum; species Erythroxylum havanense. The sequence goes on along the minus strand of JANTNU010000004.1, from coordinate 32,217,130 downwards.
TTACCACCTTAATCTCTAACAATTTGATAAACTTTGAGAGTTCTCATCATATCACTTAAGTTTAGATGTGATAACTTCGATTGAAACGATTTGAATCCAATCCATCCAAATTGTTGGGGATTAAACTTGGTTTAACGAAGAATCTAGTGTTTTATGGTCGAAGTAAGCACATTGACATTAAATATGGTTATATTCGAGATTTGGTTGAAGACAAAGAGATTATCGTTGAGTATTGTACATCTGAAGATCAAATAGCAGACATTTTCACAAAGCCTTAAAGGTTGAGACATTTTATAAGTTGAAGAACATGCTCGGAATGACAACTAAGTTTAAAGGAGGATGTTAGGAATTAAACTTGATTTAATATTGAAAATCTCTGCACTATGATGAGTTATAAAATGGTGGCTTTGACTTAGTCAAATTTCAATTCAAATTGTCTTTCTATTCTTTTTGCTAATTGACAATTTTAAGTTGTCAAGTATTGTCACCAAAGAGGCTAACTGACTTAATCACCTATAAATATAGTCATTTGATCATTGCATTTATATATGTAATTAGAAGAAAAAGTTGAGTGAGGTGTGCTCTGCTGAGTATAAAGAGTTTGGTTAGTTTGTTTCAAAAAGTTAACTCATGATGGGTTTTGGGTTTATTGAGTTTGTATTTATAATATTTATGTTTTTTATTTTAATAAAATAGTAAGTGTTTGCTTTGTTGTCAAAAATATATTTTTAAGACAATTATATCCGAAGTTAATTGCCAACACAAACGAATGCAGCTGTAATGCTAAAATGTTGTTTAGTTTGAAGTTTGCTTGAGAGAATCATAGATCCAACTTGATATATTGTCAATTTTATTTTTGAATTATAGTTAAAAAGGAAATAAATATGTTATAGATAATTACTAAGCTTGTGAATACCTTGTAAAAATAAACACTTTAACCATTACAAGCCTGCCTGGTAACGAACTCCACTTCCATGGCCATTGGAAGACACGTGGCAACAACCCATAGGTGTATATCTTTTTTTTATTTAAATTTGCATAATAACATTCTCTCTATCTTCTCCTCTCCCACGGAACACCTTCTTTATAGGAGTCCGAGCGAGCGGACTTATGGTCCTGTAGGGTTGTTTGTTTATGTATGTGAACTACAAAATCTATAAAAGGAAGAAAATTGTTTGTGGGTTTAGTTCAATGGAAGGAGCGAGCAATGGGGGGATACTGTACCATGAAGTACAAGAGGGGAAGCTGTGTGCGTTGCATTGCGTGAACGCGGTGCTGCAAGGCCCTTTCTTCTCAGAACTGGATTTGGCGGCGCTCGCCACCGATCTTGACCACAAGGAGCGTCAGGTCATGCAACAGTTGGGCGACTTCGTATCCTTCGAGTCTCACAACGTTTCATTGGGGGGCGATTTCAGTATTCAGGTCGCTTGATCACCCATTCTCTCTTTGAAATTGTCTTCTTAAATTGATTGTTGTTTGGATACTTGGAAATAAAGTGGAGTTTTTGTTCCTTTTGATTGATGACTCTTGTTTTAAGTCATTCTTTTTTGTTTGGGGAGTGGATTGTACATTGGCTTTTTAGTTCTTTGTCTGCATTCAAGGCTCAAGCCGAGAACTTTCATAAGATTAAATGAACCTTGCTTGTGTTGCTTCTGTTATAAGTCAGCTACAGTGGTTCTGAGTTTGGTTTTGGGTGATCCTTACCCAAGACAAATGAAGGCTCTTCATAACAACATTTTGTTTGTTTTTGTTATAGGTTTGTTTTTTTAACAGACCACAATGTGAGGGAGTGATACAGTTTATGGAAGTATGAACCCTGGAGAAGTAATCGAAAGATAAAGAGGATAGGGTTGTAGTCTCTAATCCTTTATGGGTGAAATAATATGGAGGCTTTAGAATTCAGATCATATTTATGGAAACAAGGCCTTCTTTCCGTTACCTTATTGAATATTCTGGTTGGTATGCTTCTTGATCAACATTAATACTAGATCAGGATTCACATTTATTAATTAAGTTTGAATGTGTGATTCTCATATCTTATAGATAGATTTTCCATACGAGGAAATGGTTTTGGTACACTTCGGTTAGCATATTGTTGGGCAAGACACCGTTGATGTTAATTTTACCTTTTATTCTTTTTGGAACATATAAGAGGAGAAAGCAAAACTATGTTCTTTGGTGCTTGTATTAAACCCTTGTGATTCTGGATCCTAAGTAAGCAGTTGATTAAGTTCCATTTGACAATGGTCCTGTTGTAGCCAGGAATGGAAGTTTGGTTAGTGATTATTCCACCTTTCACTCCCTAGTCATGCTGTATTATCGTTTGTCCTTTCGTGTACACGTATCATGATTTGTAAGACTAACTGTTGTGGTGGATCTGGCTTTTACTTTAACTGGAATATTCGTTTTAAATCTTAACTATTACGTTTTTTTAATGCTATCTGATCAGATTTTCCGTTGATTTTAATCAATTTAGCTTTGCTAGTTGGTTCACATAACTGATTGTTTCCAAATTATGGATACTAATGCTAGAATCATTGATGCATATCCTTCTAATCTTTGGAGCTTCCATTTCCATATATACTTAGCCAGGGTAGAAGGTTAGATAACTTCAAAATATCGTTTGAGAGGAGTTTTGCATCAAGACATAATTGGTTATGAATATCTAAGTCTCTTATATTGCCATATTTTATTCCATATTTATAAACAAACCTGGTAAGCCCTTCAATCAGAAAATGATGTATTTTTAGAAATTTCGAGTGATGTTGTAAATTAAATTGAAGTAGTTATTATTGAGGATGCATGTGAGCATTGTTAGTTCAATTGGCAACTTGTTGCTCAGACGTTTCTTGAAGTTGTCCAAAAGTTAATGTTTTCAGAAAATGCTTAATACAGGTTCTGCAGAAGGCTTTAGAAGTATGGGACTTGCAAGCCATTCCTTTGAATAGTCCAGTTGCTGAGTCCGCTCAGATTAACCCCGATCCTGAGAATGCTTTTATTTGTCACTTGCATGACCATTGGTTCTGTATTAGGAAAGTAAATGGGGAATGGTATAATTTTGACAGTTTCTATGTGGCTCCGCAGCATCTTTCAAAGTTCTATCTGGCAGCTTATCTCGACTCTTTGAGCAGCTCTGGCTGGAGCATATTCCTGGTGAGAGGGAACTTCCCAAAAGAGTTCCCCATCACGTCATCTGAAGCTTCTAATGGCTATGGACAGTGGCTGTCTCCTGAAGATGCTGAGTATATCACAAAATCCTGCAACTCAATGAATGCACTTAACCAAGGTGGTTCTACTCAGCAGGATGCTGTTGCATATCGAGAAGTTCTTTCAGAAATAGAAGATCATGATTTGAGAGCTGCAATAGCTGCCAGCAAGGAGGATACTCTCCTGCTGGAGGCTGCTTCTGAATCCAGCGATCCTTCAAAAGCCAGTGGTTCTACTCAGCAGGATTCCCTTGAGGTTCTTTCAAAAATTGAAGATTGTGATCTGAAAGCTGCAATAGCTGCCAGCAAGGAGGATTTTTTCCTGCCAGAGGCTTCTGCCGAATCTAATGCACCTTCAAAAGCCTGTCACTCAGTGATTGCTCTTCAAGAAGGTGGTTCTACTCAGCACGATTCAGTTGAAGTTCTTCCAGAAATAGAATATCAGGATTTAAAACCTGCCATAGCTGCCAGCAAGGAGGGTTCTTTCCTTTCAGAGGCTGCTTCTGAATCTAATACTTCTTCAAAAGCCTGTAACTCAGTGACTCCTCTTAACAAAGGTGGCTTTACTGAGCAGGATTCTGTTGTACATCAACAAGTTGTTTCAGAATTAGATCAGAATTTGAAATCTGAGATAGCTGCCAGCAAAGACGGTTCTTCCCTGCCAGAGGCTGCTGTTGAAGCTAATACTCCTTCGAAAGATGAAGTTAAGTGGAGCACAAACTGAATAGGAAAATATATGCTTTCAGATTCATAATTTTCTGACTGACAATGGTTCATTGCAGGTAGGATGTTTTGAGCACATTGTTCTGAGGTCATTAAATTAAACAACAATGTACATTCCTTATACATTTTGTTCAAATAGATTTAAACTATAGATTAAACGATGAATAACAATTCAGCTATAAAGATCTATATTATTCAAGATATCATGCTAGGTTTCGTGCATTTCTCCTTTCTATACTGCATCAGTTGATGTTTTGTCACAATTACCGAACTCTTGCTTTTACTTATGCATGTTAGTCCATTAGCTACAAAGGCTAGGGATGGTAAAACTGGTCGGGTCCGAATGATTCAAACCAACCGGTATTGTTTTTGCTCCAAACCTGCCCACTCAACTAGGCTGATCTGGACTGAAATAAAAAATTGAGAGTCTGATTCAACCTAACTCTTAACAAAACGGCCGGAAACTTCACTTCCTTTTGCTGCAAAATGACAAAACTAGAAAGTTGGCCATCTGAAGAGTCCTTAAAACTCATGAAGATGAAGATTCAAGCAGTTGACAAAGCCACACTTCAAGCTACGAAGCCAGTAAGTAACACACTTAGTAAGCCCATCAAGAGTCACAAAACTTTCTTCACCTCTGCCCCCACCAATCTCCAATGGTCGACTCTGTTTATACATACACAAACAATTCAAATTAGATAACAAGTTGGAAAGTCATCGAAACTAAACGAAATTAAGACTAAAAAAAAAGAAATGGGTGGTATGATGCTTTTAGGCTGGAACATGAAGAGAAATGACCACGTCTTTTTAGAATATATCCAATTCGTATCAATGTACATTGGCTCCTCAGCCAAAAGTAAAAGATGGGGAAAAAATAGTAAAGATTTAAGGGAGTCGTCAGATAGATAAAAGGGTAAGAAACCCATTGACATTGTTACCTTTTCTTTCTCCCACCGATCGTCGCTCTTTCTAAGAGATCTGAAGATTGTTCAAAGTTTCGATTTTTGGGTTTGCTCAAATGGGTTCATCCGATCGGTTGTTTAACAGACAGAGAACTGTTCATGAGATACTGGGTGGAGGTTCTGGTATGTTTCTCTAACAGTTTTGAACATCTTCTACGTTCAATTACTCTTGCATTCTGGTCTTGTCCATTACATAAATCATTCGTTTGATAATTGGGAAATGTATTACCTTTTTCAAGAAATTCGTGTTAGGAGTTGACAGGATTGTCTCCGATCAAATGGGCATCTTTAATAAGATCAAAAGTTTCATGCTTGTTCTTTGTTTTCAACAGTCGCAGATGTGATACTATGGAGGCAAAAGAACGTTACTTTGGGCATATTGTTGGCAACTTTATCGTCTTGGGTGGTCTTTGAGAGATCAGGATATACTCTGTTGTCTCTCATTTCTAGTGTTCTTCTCCTCCTACTTACCAT
>JANTNU010000004.1:32167707-32178077 GCA_024752395.1 Erythroxylum havanense | reverse complement strand
AATTTCATAATGCTCTTAAGTATGAATAATTAAATTTATTTAAAATATTTTAAAATATCTTTCTTTTTTATACTTTTTAATTTAGGATTAAAGTTTTAAAAACAATAATATTTTAACCCGATTTATCAAAGTTTTAAAAAATTAGTTATTAAAATAAAAATTTTAAATTTAATACTAAAATAAAACAATTTTAAAAGATTAATTTCTATTCAATTTTAAAATGAATTTTATGTAATATATAGTACATACCTTATTACATACCCAAGATCATACATGAAGGACAAAAATGAAAAAAATACAGAATATTTGATTTCGGTTCCATTCCTAATTCTAAAGCAGTTTTTGATGCCGAAACGAGCTTTGATCCTCTTGGGACGGTTGGGGAAATTATTCACCGCACTCGGTTTAGGTTCTTTTACAGTTTCCTCAATACGCAAACTCTCTTAACAGATCAGAAAACCGTATGCTTACGATTGATCTGAGTAACTATAAGAGACCTTAACTTTTATCTAGAGTCTATATTAGACTTTCCTATCACAAAGTCAATAAAAATCAAGTATAAATTGAAAAAGATTTATTTTTCACCCGAACTTTATTCATTAATCTAAATTATTTATTGAGTATTATTCTCCTTATTTGGATCAAATTACGTAAATTAACTAATTGGAAATCAAAATTACAATTAATAGTTGTCCACTTAATATGAAACAGACAAAAAATGTCTATCTTTTAATTTTATATTCATTTTACCTAACCCAAGATTTAAAAAAAAATTGAACGTGCCCTTTTATTTCTAAATTATTTCTTGTGATTCTCTTCTGTGACGCGCAGAATCTTATGTTTTTGGTTTCCAATACTTATGTGATTGGAACCGCACTCTTAACTTAAGACTATTCAACGGGAGGTTCTAGTTAGGTACTTCACATCCTACGGTACTATGCTGCACCACTACAACCCAATGATTGCCCGACTCAATCGTGTCTCAAACAATGATGAGATCCAACGGCTAGACATTTGGTAAAGTCAAAGATCTACTCTGTCAACGTAAACCGCCGCGTGTTTAGTTACATGTTGTTAGTTATGTGTATATACATCTGAAGCGTGTAACATTCCGTATGGGTGTGGTTCGTTGAAATGGAAATAATAATAATAAATAATAAATAATAAATTTGTCGCTTTCTCAAATTTATTTATTTTCACATCATCATTAATGGAAAAAAAAGGTTATTTTCAATTTTCAATTTTCAATTTTTTTTATAAAATAACGAATATTTAAAAAATAACAAATAAGTATATGGATGAAGAAACATTTTAAATATTTAATTGTTGATCAAATAATTTTTATGATTAATAAGCAAATTTCTTCATTGATATAATTTTTTTAAATAATAAAGATCATGATTTATATTTTAACGAGTCAGATCGTAATTATAAAATAAAAAATTCAAATTAGAATATAAATTGTTCATCCATATATTATAAAAAATAATAGAGCTTGTCTATATTTTAGTAAATGGAAGAATAACTATAAAATATTTTTCAAATTAGAAAATAATTATAGAATTTTCTTATTATATGATACGATTAACGGCAAATCAAATAAGATCTTTTTAATTTGCATCCTTTGTATAATATTAAGAGTTGAAAAATTTACTGAATGTAAAGTATGAGAAAATTTAGTTGTACGCATTATTACTGTTAACTAATGGAGATATTGATACTGTGTAAGATATGATAATGATTTTATTTAATTGATGAGGTCATTTTCATGTGGTTGGTCATGCTTTGCTTTACTAATTGGTAATAGTTTCTTGCGAACAAGAGTAAGGAAGGATTAAAATTTTAATTTTGTGATTAAGAATGCATATAGTTAAAAGTGCACAATTTGATTACTTTTGTGCCAAAATTATTAAAATCTTAATTTCCTGATTAACTTTTAGAATTTGTATAAATCAGATTAAAATGTTACTTCGAGTTTCCGTTAAATAATATATGAATATCCATTTATTAACTTTATCAACAAAAATAATATTTATTTTAAAATGTTCATTACTAGATTAATTTTTTTAAAAAAATTAGACAATTTTAAATTTATTATCTTAGGACAATTGGGATTTTGGCATAATAAAATTTATGAGATTAGGACTATATTAATTAAAATATAATTATCTATTTTCAATGTAGTGTAATCTAAATTCTATTATCTAATACATCTACAATATTTTGTCAAGATACATACTCAAGTGCATGTTATTTCTTCGCTTTTAAAAGAATAACATATCTCATAGATTGATCGGATATATACAAAATAACTATTGGTATATATTGTAATTTATATTCGTATTGGATCTTTGATAGATAAATCAATTATTTCTTACAATTTTAGAATTTAACAAAATTTTTATTTAAATATTTGAACCAATCAAATTATTTATTTATATGTTAAAAATGATCCTAAACCTTCGTTTATTTTTAAATTTATCAAATTCCCATTTACCTCTCTTTATTATTATTATTTAATTTAGATGGATGATTTACTTAATTTGAAACTTTTTAATTTATATTTTTATCAATTCAAAAGTCACTTGATTTTATTTTTTAATTATTTAATTTCCAATTTAAAAGTTGCTTACTTTTTATGGATTTGTTAGTTAGAAATTTATAATGAAGATTTTCAATCACCTCATAAAATTGCACTTGATCATACAAGATTAAACATATAAAGGCAAATAACTTTCAAATTTAGGAGATTTAATTTTAAAAAAATTAGAGATAAATGCAATCTAAAATTTGATAATATCATAATCTTACATAAATATGAATAAGTCTTTACAATACCTTAACTATTGAGTCCTTCCAATGATTAAAACTCCAACATGTCCCAAAAACCAAACTAAACTCAATAAAACAAATCTTATGACATGAAGAAGAGCACAAAAGCCACCATTATAAATCTAGCACAAAGTTCTCCAATGTAACAAGAGGTAGCAATTCTCGCATATGCTTCCCTTCCATTTCGGACGCTCTCCGACCACCACACGGACTCGTCGACCAACCCTTTTCATCTCACCTTCTAATTCCATTGATTTCGAGACAAAGTTCTCATCTTTTCCATTTTCTCTGTTTGTTGCTCTGTTTTCTTTTTACTTCTTGTCCTGTTGGCGATTGAATGGCCATGTCGCCTGGTGGCTCCGCCACTACCGCCCCGTGTCCGACCACCACCCGACGACGCGTTGACACCGCCGACAAAACCGACGCAACCGACGAGGAGAGCAACGTTAACGGTTTGACATCTGGAGCCTACCACCATCATCACCACCATAGCCATTTCTTTCATAACCATTGTAGTCATCACCACCACCCTGTTATAAGGTACCTTCTTCTAAGGAGGAAAGTGTTCTTCTTTTTACCAGAGACGTGGTTGCTTGGCCTCGAGGACGCTTGTCATGGGATGGCATCGTGGGGTCAGAGTTTGAGATCCGGCAAAAACATGGGCCGTAAGTTGTTGGGTGTTTTAATGTTAATGGTGGTCGTATCGGTGTTCGTTAAGGTGTCGTTTCTGAGTCATCACGTGGAGAGGACGAGAGAGAATAGCCTTATAATTATTAGAACGTTCAAAGAAGAATGGGCCATGGCTCAACGCGTCGTCGCTGAAAGAGCCGCCATGCCTAAACGTCGTTTAGAGAAGTTATCCGTGAGTTTCGAAATCCTCCACCGTTTTCCGTTTGGTTCCCGGGAAAAGAAAAATCTGTTCTTTGATTTATGATCCTTCTCTTACATTGAGTTTTCACGATCCTTGTTGCACAAATTACCTTATCAATCATCTAGTTACCGCATGTAAACGGTTTTATATGATCTGGGATTCCTTTTGACTGCAAATTCTTAGTGGGCTGGAATTGAATTTTCAGCGGCTAACGGTGGCTCTGGCCAATGTCCATCATCTACTTTTCTGTAATGTTTAAATAATGATTTTTCCACAGATGGTTTTGCCTTTCAACTTTTCAACGGTCACATGTAGCATTCTTAACTCGGTTCTTTGGAGTGATTGAATCTGCACTGACTTTTCAAATTTTGCAGACTCAAGAGATTTGGATGAAGCCAAAGAGTGGTAACTATTACCAGTGCATAGCTCGACCAACCAAAAGATCACGTATGTTCTTTCCTCGGGACTAAATCAGTTACTGCTTCTGATGTTCTTGTCTGATATTTAACTTTTTGTTTCAGAAGTCAGAGCAACAAATGGCTACCTAGTGGTTCATGCCAATGGCGGATTGAATCAAATGAGAACAGGAGTAAGTTTTACTGTTATAGCCATGTTTTTTCTGTAACCTCATAACCTGAAAGCTTTAATGATATGTATGTTCTGATCTGCAGATATGTGATATGGTTGCAATTGCAAAGTTGATGAATGCAACACTTGTTCTTCCTTTTCTTGATCATCAATCATTCTGGACAGATCCAAGGTAATTTTATTCAGTAATCTTCCATCATTATAGGCTTGTTCTCTCTTTTAAATTCTTACTTTTGTACCCTTTTCACAGCACTTTCAAAGACATCTTTGACTGGAAACACTTTATTGAAGTGTTGAAAGAAGATGTTCACATTGTTGAATACTTGCCTCCTAAATTTGCAGCAAAGAAGGCTCTCGTAAAAGCTCCCATTTCTTGGTCCAAGGTCTGCAGATAGTTTCATTTTTTCACTTTCTTTGTTCATCTTCAACCTATGTGTTCTTTGACTCTTAAGGCCTTGATGCTCCATTTTTCAGGCTAGTTACTACAGAGTAGAGATGGGAAATTTGTTGAAGAAACACAAAGTTATAAAGTTTACACACACGGATTCACGACTGGCTAATAATGGCCTCGCAAGTTCTATTCAGAAGCTAAGGTGTCGTGCTAATTACCAGGCTCTAAGATACTCAAAAGAGATTGAGGATTTTGGGAAGCTACTGGTTGATCGACTACGTAATGACAGTGAACCTTACATTGCTCTGCATTTAAGGTAACATCATTTGATCTCTCACAATGATTGATGTTTCTCCAAGTGTGAAATTCAGTACAGTTCTCTGACATGAGCTAATGGTGAACGCCAGATATGAGAAAGACATGTTGGCATTCACGGGTTGCAACCACAACCTCACTGCAGAGGAAGCTGAGGAGCTTAAGATTATGAGGTATAAAGTCCAACATTGGAAGGAGAAAGAGATAGATGGTATAGAGAAGAGGCTTCAAGGTGGTTGTCCCATGTCTCCGAGAGAAGCTGCTCTGTTCCTCAAAGCCATGGGCTATTCATCCTCCACAACTATCTACATAGTTGCAGGAGAGATCTACGGTGGTCGGAGCATGGAAGCATTTCGAGAAGAGTTCCCTAATGTCTTTACACATTCTACTCTAGCAACTCCAGAAGAGTTGGAATCCTTTAAGCCATACCAGAATCGCCTTGCAGCCTTGGATTATATTGTTGCAGTCCAAAGTGATGTTTTTGTTTATACATACGATGGAAATATGGCCAAAGCTGTGCAGGGTCATAGGAGGTTTGAAGGATTTCAAACAACCATCAGTCCCGACAAGTAAGTCAAATGTTTATGCCACTTTGAATCTTTATCTTGGTTTGATGTTGGAACTAGCAAGTAATCTGATCTCCGTTTCAGGAAAAGCTTTATCGCCCTCATTGATAAGTTGGATAATGGCACAATATCTTGGGAAAAATTCTCTTCAAAAGTTAAGAGGATACACGCCAACAGGCTTGGAGCACCATATTTGAGGCAGACAGGAGAATCACCGAGGTTGGAGGAGAACTTTTTTGCAAACCCTCTTCCCGGCTGCATATGCAATAAGTCACAGGAGCAAATTAGTAGCCATAAAATTGTACAGAGAGTTAATCCAAATGTTGGAACCTCAACTGGAAAATAAGAGTCAGGTTCTTCAACTACATTGCTCTTTATATTATTAATGCACATCGCCTTGATGATGGCTGGCGTGCATTTTGCTTCGAGTGGCTGGCACACGAGAAGTTTTGAGGTGCGCTGGAGGAACAGGGATATACACACAAGTTTCAGTGATGTTTGAGGATCTAACCAGCTCCTTAGGGGAGTAAGAGGAAAGCTCAAATCCATAGATTGATCAGCATAGATACACAGGAACATAGATATACATTTAGTCCATGATGGGGGTTCAGGTGTTTGATTTATACATTATTTAAGAAAGCAGAAGAAAGTGTTCATTGTAATTTTTTTTATTTAACATATTCAAAGCCAGATGGATTCCCATTTTGTACTTTGTCTGAATCATATAGAAACCGAGCATGGCATTACGTCTGGAACTTGTGGTAGCATCTTGTTGATGAACTCAGCCAAGATTCAGATGCTACAAAAATGGTTGTAAAGCTCTTCATCTTTCAGAGAATTCAAAGCATGGTTGCCTGAATAAGATGGACAAAGTACCTAGAAAATTAACTAACCCACAACTTAAAATCAGCAAGAATAACAAATCACATGCATTTACGTACATTTTAGGCAAAACTATGGTTGTTGAAAACATATCATGACTTTAGCCAATAAGGGAAAAAAGAGTGTCAACTGATAGGAAGGTAGTCATGTGGTGCCAAACACATGACAGGAAGCCTGTCTTTGTTTTTATTGCATAGTTATAAGTGCTTTCTGGATCGGCTGTGATAAAAATAAGCATCATAAGCAAAGCTATAACATGATTCTTCAATGGATGCAGTTAACAGACGCATCTAATTATTTGAACCAGTTAGATACCTGCTCAATCAAGCAATACCAATCACATAGCTAATCATATTGGTTTTACGATCAACATTTGTGTAATTACCCTAGCTTAGACGGAAGCAAAAATGGAATCTGCAGTAAAAACATCAAACATAAAATACCTTACTGTTGCTTGGCACTGGTACTTTTCATGATGTGATAAATATCTTCCTAGCCACAAATTGAAAATAATGTAGTGAACTCATGCAACAGCCTGGTCGCATGGATACATCTAAATGTTTCCGTTCCCTAGGATGTTTTAATGGTCAGATGAAAGCAATTCGCAAAGCTTTTAAAAGTAACCATGGAAAATTTGCTGAGAGGGAAAATGCTCATAAGAACTCTTTTTTTGCTCGCAGGAAGATTCATGTACACTGCATTCTTGCCCTATAATTCAGATGTGATCTAACGCATTGTCTCCTGGGACTGGTTCTCATTTGTTCACCTTAGAGGAAATCCTCACATCCTCTGCCAATAAACCGATCAGGCAAATCATGTTTTGATGCTTCAATTTTGAATACATTCTACCACATTGAAGGTACATAAACCTGTTCTTTAAGGTTTTGTGTGGCACTTTCAGTCGGAAAGCCTCTTACAGCACCGATTGTCCATTGTGATATAATTCCTGCTGCAACTGCAAATCGAAGCTGCCTCTCCAAGACATCTTGATCTTCAAACATCTCAGGACAAGTGGTAAGCTTTCTCATTATAGCAGCTACAACGGCATCACCAGATCCTGTCCTATCGCAGGTAAATGGGGTTATAAGCACATCTTCTGTGCCAACTACTGAACCATCAAATGACGCAGTGTAGTAATGAATCCTAAGTGTTCCATCAGTCACAAATAAGAACTTCAGTTTGTTATGCCACAATGGTGCAATTTCCTCACGTGTATAATGATAGTAACTTCTCCGCTTCTTCATCTGCTCATAACTTTCTGCATAGTATTGAGGCCTGTAATTTCTTTCCCTCTCGTAATAATCCTCATCCAAAAGAAATTCCAATTCTTGTCTCGAAACCTCAACAATGTCAGCTTCATTCCAAGCTTTCTTGATAAATTCCCTTGTTTCATCACGCTTACTCCACAAAGGAAGTGGCAAATTCAAATCGAAAAAGACAAGCCCTCCAAATTTTTTAGACCATTTGATTGCTCTGAAAAGAGTTGACTCCATGGAAGGAGACATCAGAACTTCCGAATTGAAATGGAAAATCCTTGCCTGCACAGAAGATACAACAGCATAATTTTTATTCAATATCAATAAAATTTCACTACAAGTGAATTGAAGCAATTGTACATCACAACAATTTTAACATCCCATAATTAATGCTTTTAAGACCAAAAGATCAAAGCTTTCAGTCGTGGAAACTAACCAATTGGAGTTAGAGAAACAGTATCATTCATATTAAGTCTCACTCACCTCTTTAAGCACAGCAAGATTCAATTCAGAGGCAAGAAGAGAGTCTTCAGCAGCCTCCTTCACCATCTCCATTCTCATCTTCCCATCCTCAAATTTCACCTTCATAAGAGTACACGCAGTTCTCACTTTCCCATCAAACGTAACAGCCCGAGTCTGCACTCTTTCTTTGTTCATCATCAATACCAACTCTGCTCCAAACGCATCCTCACCAACCTTCCCCATGAAAGCAGCTCTACCCCCAAGCCTCACGTGCGATATTGCCACGTTTGACGGCGGCCCACCAGGAGCCCTCGCGAACTCCGGCGGGTCCCACTGCAGCATCTTCCACTCCGAGTAGATGTCCGGGTGCATCTGGTTCCAGTGCACCCTCACCGTAGGCAAAAATTCCCTTTGTACGGCTCCGAAGCAGCATATCAGTGGCGGGTCATCGTACGGGAAGTCTACGCCGTCGTCGTAATCTTCAACATCATCGGGATTCCAACTTCCATCTATTGTGCCTTTTTCTGGTTCCACACTACTTTTCTTGGTTCGTCTTGTTTGTTTCTTTGTTGTGGTCGGAGTTTCCGTTTCCGGTGAAGAAGGTGAAGTGGGTTTCTTTTTCCGGCCACGGCGTGAGGGTTTTGGGGATTCAATGGCGTCTCCGGTAACAGAGCTGCCATCGACGCAAGCATTAGAAGGGTTTAATGGAAAATGTGCGTTAAGACGGGATTTCCGAAACTGGGTCGTTGTATTTGTAGGGTTTAAGGAGATATCGCCATAAAAGTAGCGAATTTGTGGAAGCAGAACAGAAGTAGCCATGGCTTTCAGTACATTGTTGGGTTTATCCCTTTTTGAGACACTATATCGGGTCATGCTGTTTGGCTTTCGGATCGGATTTACCGCCTACGTGGTGATGACGTGGTCCAATGAGACAGGTTTACATTGAAGTGCACGAAGATCTTGTCGTTTTGGATCGTTTCCGTTCAAGAAGGGGTTTTCTCAAGTTTCTGTTTCCATCTCTCTGATAGATAACATACCATTGGAACAGGAGACAACAGAAGAGTTTTGGCGTTCATCTTTCACGGGTAAGTCGAGTTTGTTTACTCTTTAACTCGATTGTTTCTTTTCCCTGATAAGGATTCACATGTTCTTTTGTGGTGATTGCATGGAGTTTAAAGCCAAGAACAAGCTTTGTTTTTTCGTCTAGTAAAATGAGGATTGTTTCACTTGTGATTGGGATCTTCTCTCTTATAAATTATCCAGTTTTTAGTATCCATCAAGATCAAGTTGTGAACTTTCTATATGGATTCTCTTTGTTGCGAGTGTTTACTGGGTTTGTTGGGGGTCATCAATCGGAGTAAAGTAATAGATTCGACTGTCACGGATTTGGCCTTAGAACTAGAATTCTTGTGATGCCTATCCAGATTATCTAGGTTGAATTATGAACTCTAGTTACGGGCTCCTTTTACGTTGGTCCAATTATGAGCATCCTGCACATAATGTTGTTACTGCTCGTGATCATGAGCTCTGCAGAATATTTGTTTTGTAGTGCTTGACTCTGAGCTGAATCAGTTGCAGGTAGTGTTAGAATGATATTGCACGGATATTGGTAGTCAGGGAGTAGCAGAATTTCACATTTAGCTCACTTATTGCGTAATCACTAGTGCATCAGCTCTGTTAGTTGTTCATGGTCAATTTTGGCAAGCTTGGTGAAATTTTGTAGAGGGTTCTGTCAGCTAGTTTTAGTGTTACAATCAACACCTTAATCTGTTACGTGAAGAGGGAGCATCAGCAGAATAGTAGTCGGTTTTTACTGCATATCCACCCAAACTTGATAATTCAAATTGAAGACTTTTTCTTGCCGTTCATTGCCATTAGTGTGTGATTGTCCTGAATTAGAACTCCGTAGCTTTTTAGTTGCATCCGAGGTTCGAAACCCTGCTCGTGGAAGGGATAGAGACAGCTGACTAATCTTAACATGGAACTTAGTAAAATGAAATGGTTGAATAATTGAAAAAGAGATTACTCAGAAATGCACATTACATGCTAAGACTGCGCATTGAATTTCTATTTGAAATGATGAACATCATATACCTTGCAGAAATGGGTTTCTGGACTTTAATGGAGGGCCTTCTGCTTTTTGCAAATGCCCTGGCAATACTGAACGAAGATCGATTCCTTGCTCGAAGGGGATGGACTCTGGCGGA
>JANTNU010000004.1:32010851-32021940 GCA_024752395.1 Erythroxylum havanense | reverse complement strand
TAATTTTAACTTATAAAACTAATTAATTTAAAAATTGACCGTTTAATTAATAAAATGATTAGTTTTTAATGATAAAATTAATAAACTAAATCAAACATTAAAATTAAAAATTAAACTGCAAAATTAGTCGATTCAAAATTTTCATTATTATACACGTTGAATTAGTTCATTTTTTAAAGCATTTCTTAAAACGTACAACAAAATATTAAATTTTATCTCGGTTTGGATTCAATTTCCTAACACATTAATTAAATATAATAATTACACACATGCTTTGACATGACTTGTACTCCAACGTTTAGAACGAGTCTTTGTTATTCTAGTATAACTACTTATTTTTCCTTGTTAATCTCTATTAGTCTGTGCTTAATTATGTTTCAAAACTAATCATCAATCACAAGGGCTAATCAGGGTTGATAATTCCAACTTGCCTCTGATCTACAATTAATGGGTTAGACTTCTAGATAGTGTTCGAGTCTTGAGAAACAGTCTAATCAACACAAATTTACGCTTTAACGATATCGTTTTAATTAAAATTTTCAAAATATGACATTATTTTGTTTTAAAAATTTTAAAAAGGGGTTAAGTTTGTATGGCTTCTTGTAATTTGACAAACTATTATATATTTATAGTAGCCATTCATTTTTAAAAACTATTTAATATTATCTCTGTATTTTAGTCATTCATTTCTTCCAAAAGTGTTGATGGGTTTTTGGTAGGTCAATAGGTACTTTTCTTAACTACAAAAGCCTTTTTTAAGAAAAATAAATATTTAACTATAAAATTAAAAAGTTTTTTAATTAAAAAGTATTTTTTTAATAGATGTGACTTTTTGACAACTAAAATATAGCTTTTTAAGAAGCTCAAATTTAGAACTTCTTAAAAAAATTTATCAAATAGTTTTTTTGAGTAGATTTTTCAGATCAATTAATAAGTCTATTTTTAGTCTCTTTTGTCGTTATATTTTATACATAATTTTCACAATATCCACAAATCATATAATAATTAATATATTATGCTTTACACATTGTTTAATATACTTTACAGAATATATATATATATATATATATGCATAAATAGCTAATATATTATTTTAAATATTTAGATATGTTTTACACATACATGTTTCATATGGTTTAAAATTATATAATAATTAGTATATTATATTTTGCATATTATTTAATAGACTTTAAATAATATTATATGCATAAATAATTTTTATTATGAAATAAAATAAAGATAAAAGTAAAAGCGTTTTTTATTTTTATGTTGTCAAATAGTTTATTATATAAAGCTCTTTTAAAAAATTTCTTTTTGAATTATAATCAAAAAATTAACTGACTTCTTAGAAAAGTTATTCTCATAAAAAATTTACAACAAAAACTCTACTGATATAAGTCCAACAAAATGGAGACTAAGTTAACCTAATAGAACTTAAAATTAAGCTCATATGTCCCATACTCCTAATCATTCTCAACCTAATCCATTATCATGCCTGCCAATGACAACATTATGTTTTCCCTTAAAGCAATAATCATGAAATGCACACACACTGGCCAATCACTGAGGAACCAGAGTCAACTTACTGTGCTTTTGTCTGAATATTAAACTAAAGTATTATATATATATATATATATATATATATTATATAAAGGCCAAGGTTTGTGGGATTTGACACGCGAGATTGCCGTGTTATATGCAAGGGAACAAAGCCGTACGCTATCTTAGAACTCTTAATACATAATTAACGGTTTAAACAATGTTTATACATTGTTGTCTTTATCAAAACTGTCTTTAACTTCTGTTAAGAGGTATGCAAGTGGGAGAGTTAAGTTTGTTAAGAGCAAAGGTTCAAATCAAAGTGGAAGGAGTGTAATTCATTTCAAGCTTTAAAGAAAATTAGTTATCATTTGGATCAAACACATTTCTTCTCAAATAATTTATTTGAAAATAGAATAATAATAGATAAAGAAAACATTAAAATAATATTATTTTAATCTATTAATTCTTTGATTATTGAAGTAGGTCGTTATCAAAATCGGTATAGAATTAAAGAATTTGAATATGATTAAAAAAATTGTCATTATCTATTAAAAATTTGAAGCTTAATTGAAAAAAAAAGACTGTTAAATGAAATTTAATTTAGTTTATAAAAACCAATTAGTTTATAATTTTTTGGTTCATCTCAGCATTCCCTACCAAGCAGTAAATAGAAATGGATAAAGAAATAGTAGATTCTATCAGAACAAAACAATTCAAATTAGGCCCGGTCAATTAGAATGTATAATTTCCCTCCTTGAAACTTAGATTAAATGACTTTCCCCACTCTGACTTCCTTGTTAAACAATCAAATACAAAAAGCTCTGGGATCTTGATACAATAAGGATATTGTGTTCAGCCTGGAATACAATCATAAAGTTAAAAGTATCAAAGATTTCTAGAGGCATTCTATCAGAAAAGCTTCCTTGACTAATCAGATAGATCAAGAAAACAACAGTAGCTGCTGCAACAGGAGCTGAATATGCAACAGCAATTCAAGGGCGCATACCTAGACGAAAACTCAGTTCCCACTCATGACCCATGTAACGAGCTATCGTAATGATAACGGCTCGTCTCGTCGTAACCATCTCTTGAATTCTCAAAAATTCTGTCGCTTCATCCCCGCAGGGGCAGAGAATCCGTCGCTATCTCGATTGTTCTATCAGGAGCTAACGTTAATTAATTTTTAAATAAAATTATTAAAATAAATGGAACAAAAAAAAATAGTTGGTTTAAACATATTTAGGTGAAACCCTTTGGAATCTAACGTGAAATTCATCTAACTCGAAACCGATCGATTAACTTCAAATTAATTTAAAGATTATTACCTACAATTTAATATAACACAATGCTCATGCGAAGGACAAGCATGACACTTGCATCAAGGAAAAAAAAGGTTCAACTTGTCTCTTTATAGTTGTTGCATCTACATCGGACGTGAGGAACTGTTGGTGTGTTTGGTTCGGTCGGTTGAGCAACCATTGATATTGGATTCCTCCTCCATGCCAACAATAACTGGGCCATCGTAGATCTGTCGTCACGAATCGACGGTCCATGTAGTTTTTTGTCAATGCCACCTAATCTACTGATTAAACACGTTCTTAATCGAGCTATCACTAATAAAGTACGTCACTTTCAAGGATACTTAAGGGTAAAGTTTCAACTTCCATTAATTAAAAACTTTCAAATTTGGGTTTACATTGACAACAGGCGGAAAGATCAAAGAGATTAATAAAGCGAGACGACCGAGTCAAAATCATGCGAGGACACATGAGGCGCACGCACGACCACCACAAACGACACACATGACTCGTTCCGGGCACAAGTGGTGCGACTCACGAGGTGTTGGTTTAGAGAAACAAATTAAATATTGCACACAAACGCATGGCCCTTTGGGACGGGGTATACAACCACCGTCAAACGCCGGATTCGGCGGGGAAAACAGATAGGTCTGGTGGTGGGGTCTTGAAGCGACGGTGAATGAAGCCAGGTTTTGGGTCAAATTCCCAGTAACTCAGGCCTCTGTGAAAAGGTAAAGATACGCGAAGATCTTTTAACAGGGACGCGTTAAACACACTGAAGACGTGTAAAGGCTGAGATTGCTTCCCTCTTAAGCAAACCAAAGGCTATCCCAAGCGGTTCGTCATTTTTTAACACCATTTTGTTATGTTGTTAATCATTAGTTCTTGAACAAAGTGGGAAAAAGTTAAAAAAGAGGTAAAGAACAGAGAAAGTAGTGAATTTCCTGCAAAACAATGGAACAAGTACATCACCACCTTCCCATTACATTGATTCCTTCTTATTTCACCCCCCAAAATAGATAAACCCTAAAACCATAATCCACCACTAGCGTTTGCTCAAACACAAACTGATCATTTCCCCCAAAAAATATGAACTTATTTTCCCCTAATTTTTCTTGTTTTCTTCATTCTTGTTTAATCCTGTTTCTTCTTCATCTTCTTCTTCTTCTTCTTCTTCATCTTCACTATCCTTTCTATAGTCTTACTACTAAATACTACTATTACTACTAACACTTCTTTCCTATAGCAAAAACCAACAAGCTTTTCCCTTTTTTTGCTTTTATTATTTAACTAAAACCTGAATCCCTGCTTCTTCCCTAAAAACACCACCACCCAAGTTTTTCAGTAAGTCCATTCTTGCGGTAATCTGACTTCAGTGTTCATCCCCTGATGTGGCCTGAAGCTTCGCTTCTGATGAGAGACAACGTTGGCGTTGCCACCATGGAGTGTTAGCGCGATGTCTAATACAGATCAAATAACGAGATGAATCAGAAAAATAAGATAAACCCTTTAAAATGAACACCCAGGTAAATAGATCAGGTCAGGAGTTGATGGGGAAAATTACCACAGTCGGATGTTAAACCTCCATTGAAGCGAGGTTGAAGCGGAGGCTGAGCACCCATGTCGTCCAAGTTCAAGTTCAAAGCCTGCACAACTCTAGCCGGTAGCAGAACGGTAGAACAACCTGTGTGAACAAATTAATCCAGAATCATAACCAGATCAAACCAATAAAACATAAATCTCGACTCTTGAATAGAAACAAAAGGCTTCTTTTAGGTCATGGTTCTTACTAAAAACCAGATTCACTACGTTACACGAACGAGTAAACAGTTAAAAGTGCTTGAATGAGCAAGTAACAAGAGACCAACTTGTTTTCTTGCGGGTGGACTCCGTCTGGGTACCGACACGACGAGGCAAGAACACGCCTGTTCCGGTGGACTCTCTTTTGCCTCCATTGTTCCCGAGAAACACCGCCCTCATACCCGACCCACCTTGCTGTTGCTGTTGTAGAGTTGGCCAAGCATTAGCAGACAAACTCATAGGTTGTCTAGTACCAGTATTACACCTTCCTCTGATGTTGTGTACCGGTGGTTGAGGTTGGTACAGTCCAGTACCTTTGGCTTGTTGCCCTCCCCAAACACCACAGTTTTGTTGCTTCAAGATTTGTTGCTGTCTCAGCCTCTGAAACTACAAAATGTAAAAGCTTCTTCGTTACACAACAACCAAAGATTAGTTGTTTCTCCTTAGTGTTTGTCAAAACTGTATTTCAAAGCCTACCTGAGTTGCTTGCAACTTATGGTAATCGGAAAGTGACTGCTGCAAGTATAAACCAAGCTCTTGGTTTTGGTTCTGGTTGTTCGCCGGAACAGAGGCTGGTGAACGTGTTCTTGGTACAGACAAGAGGCCTCTGTTTTGGCTGTTGAGACCAAACCGTTCCTCGTTCACCCTCATCCTCGCTACTTCATCGGCAGCGGCGTACAGCAGATCCCAGGTCGCCGGCGGCGAGGCCACTTGAGAGGGTCCGTTCGGGCTTCCAAGGCTCGACCCCCTTCTGCAGCCACACCCACTTCCAGCAGCACATAACGTCGATTGCGGTGAACCAGAGACAACCCAGCCCTTCAAAGAAAATCAATAACAAAAAGAGAACACCCACAGTCAGTAACCATTTTCAAACCAAACAAAACGAATCAAAACCAGTCCGTTTGATCACTACCTTAGAGTGTTCCGTCGCGAAGCACCGTTCCCGTCTCGCAAAGTGATCATCAAGAGTTGAGTGAACCATTTGACGGGTCAACCCAGCAAGAAAATCCTCCTCGTCACTCTCCGTCTCTGTGGAACCCACAACCGAAGCAACCGGAGAGCTCAGATCCGAAGACCCTTTACCAAAACCATACGGAACCTCAAATGGGAACAGCGGTTTGCCATATTCAACCTCCAAACCACCACCAAAAAACTTAGCACCATTTCCTCCACCACCACCACCCACAACAGTTTCTTCATCGGAAAGGAACTGCGGTGGCAACCAAAATTCACCGTCGTTTAAGCTATCCTCCATACTGAAACCACACACAGACACAGCTCCAAAGAACCGGAACTTTAAAGACTAGCAATTGCTCTGTTTCTATGAGAAAAGCCTGGTGTTACTCACTCGAGAGCAATTAGGGGGAATAGAGACAGGATAGGGGTATATGTAGAGTCAGAGAGGTGTAATTTACATTTCAATTTAAAAAAGCAAGCTTTAATTAAAAGTAATAAAGTTCCAGTTGCCGAGGATTGAAGGTGGGGACCACGCGCGGTGGTGGAAGAGGAGTGGGTCCAGTTTAGAACTGGCGCCAGGTAAGTGAGTGGGGGCTACTCGGCAAGCATGTGACTGGGCCAGAGAGATTTTTTTCTTTTTTTTTCCCCCAATTTTATTCTTCCGCTATTTCTTGATTTTGCAACTGTAGTGGTGGGGTTAGTGGTGGGACCCGGTTAGGAACTACATAACTTCCCGGCACGACGTGGGATGGACGTGTTCCGCACGCGTTTCTCATCTCTCGGTCACTCTCCATCTTTTAAAATTCTCTCTGATAATTAACAAAAAATAATAAATATGTAATTACATCAACTGACTGTTGTCCTTCCCTGCAGTCCACGTGGCACTATAGGCACTGTCTGTCTCTCTTTTAAAATCTGTTTAATTCAAGGTTTATTCGGTTGTAATATGTAAAATAAATTATAATCTATTCAGTTAAATTATTGGTTTAAAATTATTATGATAAAAATAAATTTCAATTTTTATACGTAATTAAAAATAAATTTTAATATAAATTCAATAAAATGACTAACGTAAAACTTCTATTTTGTATACAAAAATATACAATATTTATCTATTTAAATTAATTTTTTGGTAGAAAATTTTAAGTTTAATTTATTAATTTAAATTAACAAAAATGTATTATTATTTTTAAATATGTATTAATTTTTAAAAATAAATTACTTAATATTGTTAAAATCTTAAGTTAAATAATAAATTTAATTCAAATAATTAATTACAAACTTATAATTCATATTCACTTTTATTTTAAAATAAATTATACATTAGAGCGATTGATCTGATTTGATTTAATTTAAATTTCAACTCAATTAATTTAAATTTTAAAAGAAATAAATAAATAACTAACACTACACGTCACTACTTAATTTGATTTGGATCGAATTTTAAATTGGATTCGAACTACTTTATTAATAATAGGTCGATAAGCAGGCCGACCTTAAGAAAGGGGCAATTAGGACTTCTGCTTAGGCTTACTCTAACAAAATATAAGTAAAATAGAGTTTATGCTTGACCTTCGTAAAGAACAAAATATAGGTAAAAGAATTTCGTATAAATTCTATAAGATTCGTTCGTTCTTTTTTCTCTTATAGATAATCTAGGGTTATTCAAATAATGTGATATTGCAAATCGGGTACTCCAATTGTTATTTTTCTCCCTGTTACTTCAAAAGTAGCTGCTTCAGCTCCAAGAAGTTTCGTGGCATGTTAAGCCCCGATAAGGTTCTTGGTATTGCATAGGATTAAACCACATGCTCCACCACTTATGCAGGCCAAGTCAATTAATTATTTAACCCAATTTATGGTCATTATTGAGCATATTATAATGGTAAGAAAAGTTATATAAAAGTAATTGTTAATAAAAATATACTCCTGAGGCTTTAAGGTCATTGTCTATAGGTTGTGTACTCAGGTGACAGGATACTGCACTAGGTACTGGTTCCATTGCATCCCTGAAGTGAACATGCCCATACTCCTTTTTCAGGGAGATCAAGATGGCAGGGTGAGAGACCATCATGATCCTTTTCTTCATCAGTCAAAACCAAGGGTTGAGATTTAACCCTGGTTTTGTTGGGTTGGGGTTGGGGAGTTCCCCTTTCCTTTTATTGATTTGAGAAGCAAAGCAAAAGGAATTGGATTGAAAATTGCATGTAACCCTAAACCATCTGTTTTAAGATAAAGGTACTTCTGACCACATCTTTCTTTTTTAATTTACTTACCTAAAATGCCAAATAATATATGTTTAAGTTTAAATTTAAAATAATTACGTGTACGATCTTTCTACTAGTTAGAAGTAAAGATGCAAATATCTTATCTTCGTTTAACAAAGAAGTTCATTCAAATATTATATATATATAGATATAAAAGTACTTATAAAAATATTTATTTTATCATTAAATTTATTATAAAAAAGGTGATTGTGTGAGTATATTTACTAATTTTAATTTCTTTTATAAGTAAAATATGTAATTTTTATTGTTAGTCATAAATATTATTTTTAATCAAACGTTTCACAATCTATAATGATCATGAAAATCATATTATATAAAAATATTTAAAAATGATTTTTGTTATCATCACTTTCTAATATCTATATATGTTAGTAAAACATGAATAAATAACTACATTACAAAAAAAAAAGCTAATTTTTTATTAGTGGGCGACGTGGCAGCGAAACTTCAAATCACGTGCCGACAGGTTTAAAACTGTCGACGGCCGTTTCTTTTTTCTTAACTGCCGTTTATCACTCCATTACGGCGTGTCCTTTTCTAGTTGCCAACTTGCCGGCGTTGGACGGCGCTTGCGTTTCTTCGTTCGTCTCGTTAAGCGGACGCAATTCCCGTCATCAACTCTACTTCATAAACAGTCTGAGGTCCATAAATTACAGGGCTTTTTATTTTTCCTTTTACTGTGGAAAAATAGTTCAGAAGGCAGAGAACGTGACAGAGACGTGCTTACCTGCGGACGGTGACAGAGCAGAACTCCTAATGAGGATACAAGGAGCATTTAAAGACCACGCTTTTTAGGACAATACGTCAGCCACTCGCGATATTAGTGGTTCGAATGACTGCACACTAGTGTTTTGGTCGAACCGTGTCTTTCACATGCGTTCTCAGCGCTTGTCTAAGTATCTAACAGTAGGTCGGCTGCTTAGTGTACACTGTATACGGAGAATCGGTGCAAAGAAAAAATAAAAATATTTTGAAAAAATAAAAATATTTTATAATTAGTTATTATTTTTATTTTTAAACAAATAAATATAAATAAAGTAAAAGTCATAGAGGTTACTTTTGTTTAATTAAAATTTTATTTAATATTTAAAATTTTCGAATAAAACATTTTGTAATTTCTCAAAAATTTTATGATAAAAATACCCATGAAACAATATGAATATCAATTTTATATTATTCAAAACTATTATAGGTCAATTCTTAAATTTCACATATTAGTTTAATTCTAGTTTAAAAGTTTGATTTAATTATAAGTATTATTTGATTAATAATTTGTCATTATTTTAACAAAAAATTAGAAATATTTTTTTAAAAAATGATAAGTATTTTTTTGATAACTTTAAAGATTGAATAAATTTTCAATCTTTTATCAATATAAATAATTAAAATTTTGTCTAGTCTTAGAAATATTTGAAATGTTTATATATACATATACACGACAATGTTTCTATTAATTAAGGATAAGACTCCGTATTTTTTTTTATCTTTTCAAACTTTTAATTGAGTTGTACTATCCATGTATTAGTGGGGATAGCGATGAGCTGAGCACGGCCAGGCTCGAACTATGGGTTGAGAGGCTCGTGGTCTGGTCAATGGCTCAATGGGTCAGTAGCGGTCAACCGATTTCTTATTTTTTTAAAAAAGTTGATAAAACGATATCGTTTTGTATCTTTTCGTCTGGTCACATGCCGGATTGAGCAAAGACAATTCCGACCTTAGCTCGGCCCATAATCCGATCAGACCAAACAATCTTGACGTATAATCTGATCAATTCGGATCAAAGTCGAGCCGGATCATATTTATCATTCCTATGTATTAAAGAGAGAGAACATATATTAACTAACTTTACCTATTTTTGTGGTGGTTTTTTTTTCTCTCATTTTCTTAAATCGGCGCCGAAAGAGGTTCAGATTAAGACACCATTATTTGACTAAGGCGACTAAGTAAGCGGGAATGAATAAGTCACAAGTTGTGTCTGAAACGACAGGACTTTTCGTGCCTCGCACTTCCCACCTAAGACACCACACCCAAGATCTTGTCATGTCCCACAACACTTATTAAAATAAGGACTTTGAACATTCTGAAATTGGGTGCACACTTAATGTAAAGTAAATTAATTAATCTCATCACTTGATTTTGCATATAAACATAAATAATAAATTTATAGAAGATGCTAAATCTGATATCGAGAATATCATCATTAAGGAGATATTTTCACTTTTAAAAAAAGAATGTAGAATTATTATTAAACTTTAAGTATAAAAAATAAATAATTAAAAATCTTTATTTAATTTTTAAAAAAATCTTATAATTTTTGGAAAAAGCTTTAGTTTAGATTTTGATTAAAAATATCAATAAAACATAGGTGATATTATGAACATAATACTTGAGCTAATTAAATGATGCTTATATGAATTTCAAATTCTCAAATTCAAGATAAACTAATTAAACTATACCAAAAATAATAATTTATTATAATTATACAAGTGTTAATTTTAATTATTTGAAAGCATTCTTTTTATTAGTTAAGAGTAAAGCTGCATACTATTGAATCTTTTTAAACCTTACGTATTAGTAAAATTTTTACTAGAATGTTGTTGTTATAGCAATATTAATTTTAGTTGAATTTAATTAATTTGAATTAAGTTTGGTTACAATGTTAATAATGTTTTATTAGTTCACATATAATATTTATATCAGGAAAATTTTATAATTATTTTTAATTAAATTATAAGAATATGATTTTTTACTTAAAATAAAAGATATTTGAGAATTTTAAAATTTTCTAAAAAAATTTAAATCATAAAAAAGCTTACATATAAAAAAAGTTTATATTTTTACATGTATAAACATTTTAAAATTTTAAATAATAGAAAATTAGCTTTTTAATAGCGGTGATATTTAGAAGAGATTCAAACCAATTGGAACATAGGAGTAAATTTTTGCAAAATTTTAAACTCTCCCTCTCTTCCTCCCATCTCTCCTTCCCCCTTCTTTTTTTTTAGTTTTTTAATAAGTTATTTTATTTACGTCAACTTGTATAATAATTAGTTTAAAAAAACTTGTATAATAATTGTGAATTGTGAATTTTTGTTTTTAAAATAAAATAAATATTTTTTATTATTAATAATAATTATTATAAATTAAATAAAACTTAAAAATAAATTATTTTTATTTAAATATATATAAATATTTTATTTAATA
>JANTNU010000004.1:31990991-32006857 GCA_024752395.1 Erythroxylum havanense | reverse complement strand
TTGAGCTCAGCTCGAAGTCAATAATCCTGACCTAGGTTGACCGACTCATGAGCCGAGCTCGGGTTAAAATTGTCCAAGTTCAGCTCAATCTAAGGCTTGATTGAGAGTAACAAAATAATGTTATTTTTTTTAAATTTTAACAAAAATTAATAAGGCATAATTTGTTTCATTGTCATCCCTAACTATAGCACAATAATAATTAATGATTTTTTTCGTTATACCCAATTTAAAATTCTGTAATAAAGTAAGATTTAGAAAAGTGATAGTACGCAATCTTACTCCTATAACAATTCGGTAAAAATCTCGCTACATTACCTCGGATTGAACATTTGAACCCCACCAATTATCATTTACATTCTCTAATCTTGGATTCTAACGAGAATTATGTCATTGTCTCAACATTTTTACGAAAAGATCATGCAATTTGCAAAGCTTGAAGAGAGTGGGTGGCGTCTTTAATGGAGTGAGTGGCGCGTGATGGAGTCCAGCTGTGGACAGTCTACACAAAATCACCACACGAATCATAAACAACTCAACACACACACACACAGCCTGTAGAGGATTGACATAAGACGACGAAGGAGAGGAACATGTTCCCATGATTGGTGGCGGTGAGGGGAATAGGTTTCTGTGTCGGGTTCCTTTGTTTTGTTCAGTTACTTCCTTCTTCCTCTTCGTCCCCTTTCGGAAAGAATTTATAAGAGATTCTTTTGACCATGTGTCTTCACGTTGCTCTGCACCAACTTTGACTATAACACACATACCCACACCTCAACTTAACCCCACAACACAAATCCTCCCATTGTCACCAACTCCTTTTGTTAGTATTTTAAAAATAAACCAAAATTATAAAAAGTATAAGCTTTAAAAAAATTAATAGTCATATAATTAATATATAATAAAAATTGAATAAAAATAAAATTGAAAATATAATTAAAGAATTAAATAATCATTATCTTACTAAGTTAAAATTTAATTAAAAAAGAGACTTTTAAATATAATTTGTTTTAATTTATAAAAATTAACTAATTAATTAATAAAATTAGACAATTTTTAATAACAAAAATTAGTAAAATAATGATAATTGAAAATTTGATTAGCACAAAATTTTTACGATTAAATCAATTAAATTGATTTAATTTTTTAAACTTTTTTTTTTAGAAGAGTGCATAACAGAACTAAACCTACAGTCACTCTTGCAAAGCCAATTGGTATCTTATGTGTTTAAAGAAAGTAAGTATCCATCAATTATGGGTCAGACAGTAAGAAAGTCACATGGAGGATGGGGACAAAGATGAGAAAGTTTGGTTACCAAACCTCCATGCACAAATCATTAGAGTTTATACTTTATATAATTATGGTAACTTTGAGTAATACGTTCTTCTTACTATGGTGCTTCCTTTTTAATGCTTTTGCTCCATTTCCTTGTTGTTTAACGGTTAATGGTAATGACTTAAACCATTTGCTTCCCTGATGATGGTCCTTACCACTTGCAGGAGTCTCCGACCCTAGTCATGGCTCATCTACACCGTGACTAGCACAGAGTTTTGTATCGCAGATCTCTGCGTCAGTTATGGGATATTTTGAATTTTCTTTCCTTTGTAACAAAAAAATAAACTTTCCTTTGTTTCTAGGTATGTTTTTGTGGGAATGGTAGGGATGTCTAATCTTGATGTAATAGTCTAGATCATCTGTCTACAAATATTGTCTACTTTAAGTTGCTCATTGGATCAAGGCTCTTACAGTTTTACTCTTCCCACACCCAAGAAAGTGCATCTATGAGAAAGAGATATTTGTATCTTATAAGGCGTATTTCGTTCTCCTCTCCAATTGATGTGGGATCTCACAATTCACCTCCCTTAGAACCCAACGTTATTGCTGGCTCAACGGGTTGGAAACCAGCTCTAATATTATTTGTAACAGTCCAGTCCATCTGTCCACTGATATTGTATGCTTTGAGTTGCTTATCGAGCCAACACTCTCACGATTTTGCTCTTCTCGCACATAAGAAAACGCTTCTATGGAGAAAAGATATTCGTACCTTTATAAGGTGTACTTCGTTATCCTCTTCAACCGATATGGAATCTCACAATCCACTTCTTTAAGGCCTAGCATCTTCCTTGATGCAATTGATAGGAAATTGACTCTGATACCATTTGTAAAAGCCTAGATTACTCGCTCACAATTATTGTTTGCTTTGAGTTGCCTATCGGGTTAAGGCCCTCACATTTTTGTTCTTCTCATATACGAGAAAGCGCGTCTATGGGGATGAAGTATTCGTACTCTTATAAGGCGTACTTCGTTCTCATTTCTATCTGATATGAGATCTTACAATCCACCCTCCTTAGGTCCTAACGTTCTCGCTGACACAACGGGTTGGGAACCAACTTTGATACTATTTGCAATAACTCAGACTCCCTCGTCTCATATATATTATCCGCTTTGGGTTGCCTATGAAGCTAAGGCCATTACGCTTTTGCTCTTCTTATGCCCAAGAAAATTCGTCTATGGGGAAGAGCTATCCATACCCTTATAAGACATATTTCATTATCTTCTTCGATCGATGTAGGATTTTACACTTGAATTGGTCCCAAATTGATGGATCAAAAACTAGTTTGACTGGGCTTGAATGAGCTTTGTGCATAGGGGTATTCAATTGAAAGTTCGGTTTTAAATTGAGAATAATAATAAGTCATTTTAGAGAAGGGAATTGGTTTGTTCATGTTATATTCATAATACTATTCTGCTTAATTTCTTAAACCAATGTTGTTTTATTCTTGAATTTCCAATCTTTAAATTACATGAGATCATTTTACAAAATTAAACCAAGACGATGTTATAGGAATAACAATGGGTGACTCATGAGCTTATATTCAAGTGTTTTTAATGGACCAGAACCAAGATCAAGTTAGGTTGAGACCCAGATATTTTAAGCTGGGTAACTCGATCCCTGATTTAATTAAAAAAGTTTTTTTTACACTTTTAATTTAAATAATTGGCAGGGATTGACTCATGAATCGACCCATTATCGTCCCTAATTTTAAGAGGAGAGTTTAAGTTACTTGGTCGAGTTTAAAGAAATTTGACTGATCCATTTAGTTTCGTTTCTAACATTTCCTTTATCTTTTTTTTTAAATGTTAATTCATATATCCCTTTATTCTAATTGACAAGTTATAGTTATTATATTTCAAAAATGTATCAAATAAACTCTCAAGTCTGCACACAAGTTTATAATATTATTCATAATTAAGCAACATGTTTAATTTGAATGATTCATTAAACATAAGAATCAAAGAAAAAAATTACAACATGAAAAAATATTAAGATTTTTTACAAATTATTCCTTCTCATGTTAAGTCAATAAGATTTGTATATTAGACTTGCAAGATGCAATTCATTATACATATAACATGAGGCATCTATGTTAATTTGACCTTATTTTCAAAGTACAGCTATACTTTTGGTAATCTAAATAAAACTAAAATAAATTTGATGTAATGTCAGCATTATAGTATTCGACCGAGACTAGAAAAGATCTAGTGCATAGTTAACTCGCAGGTGCCTGAGCTATGAAGTGTGATGGAACGTTACGATCTAATTATCCTACATTGGTAATAAAAGGAGTTAATGTGTGGTATATAGGCTTATGAACTGTTTGATATGATCTAGAGTTAATAGATTCAGTTTGAGTTGATTAAACTTTTGACGATTTTTTTAATTTAAACTTTGGATTGGATTCTTACTTTGATGGTTCAACTTGATTCGAATCTCATAGGTTTTAAATAAAATGACATTGTTTTGCTCATTTTTCAAATTTCAAAAATTTAAAAGTTATTAAATTGGGCTTAAGCTCAAGTTCGACATTCCCTATTTTTAAGACTTGAAATTCTAAGTTTATTTACCCATTCCAAATTCAACGGTATAATTTTTTAGAGAAAGGAGAGACTAAGGTGGCAATGAGCCGGGCTCACCCAAGCCCAACTCCGGCTAACCCAAGACATTCCTCTTCCATCTCATTCTATTTTATTTTATTCTAAATCCTCCGCTCAAACGATAGAATAATATTATATCCTATCTTATTTTATTAATAAACTCTGACTAAACATAGCCTTAACATTATCCTCTTACTTTGAACAAGTGATAAATGGTGGAAAATTTGTAATCATGTATAAAGGTAAGGGGAAACTCGTACGAAGCTTCGCAAGTCATAATCCATATAACATTCAAATTTGTTTTTGGTGAAAATTCTTATTTTCATTTTTACAATAAAAAAATGTAATTTAAGCAAGCAATTTTTTATGGAAAAACCAAAAAATTTATGATTGTCATGATTAATTATTCAATTTATTTTATTTTATAATTAAAATTTAAATAAAATTATATTTAAAAATAAAGGTCTCAAATTGATAATAATTTATAAATTGGGAAAAGTGTGAACCCATCAATCACCTGATCCTACTTTGAAGCTTTAATTACTTTGATTATCCAATAATCTGCTCCTACTAGTCGGATTAATCCCTCTACAACAATAGCATGGAGATTGTATTGAATTCAACAGGAAAATTTAGCAAAATCACCTTCTCAAGGTTACATTATAAGTTGAATTTAAAACTGATTGTCTGAAAATGCACCAAAACAAGAATATGAATGTATTCATACGGTAGATACCATTCAGAAGTTTGGGATGAACCTGTAGTTCTTTTCTCAAATGAGTTCTTCATTTATAGGATTCCAAATGTATATGACTAGAATTGTTGGAAATACTCCATTCTGCAGTAGGATCACCATTAAGAAAAGAATTATAGTCTTGCTCGATGGAATGGCGAGACATTCTGATAAGACACCACAGGTTTTCTGGGTTGATGCATATGAGCAGAAAGAATGGATCATCTAGCTTGAAAGGTGGGATTAAGCGAAACCTTTCGGCTTAGCTACCACCGGTCAATACCATGTTCAAGACAGGGTAGCGCTTGAACATACTTCAAATTTCCTCATCAAGTCTATACTCTCGGCAATGGTGGAACCGGCAGTCCCCACAAAACCAAGAGAAGCACAGCTGCAAACACTTTCCTCTATGTAAAGAAGTACATCGGGCAAATTTTGACGGGAGCACTGAGGATTTGTATCGTCCATTGCGCTTCCACTCTGTGGAAGAGATCCAAATTTTAGGCCACGCCCTGCAGATGCGACTCTCTTTGCTGTTTGAATCACCAATTCATCTTCTCTCAGAAAATGCAACTTGAAATGATTAGTGTCATCAGCCAAATCTCCCAAGTAGTTCCCAGTCCAATTACCTGGAGGAAGATCAGTCATTATGAAAATGTGTACCTGCTTGGAGCCTTGCTTAGTTAAAGATTCTAGTTTTTGTTTTAAGCCCATAAAAGTAGCTTTCCAGTGATTTTTAAACTGTCCATCTAATAGTCTAAGCTGAGCACAAAGAAACGGAGCCTTTATAACCTCTAAAGCAAACCTCTTCCCTGCGCTCAAAATTTCGGGGACAAAGGGTAGAAATTGACTTTTCTTTATCAGTGCTTGTATTCTTTGATCACTATGTGATTCATGGATATCGATATAGAGCTCAGACCCTTTATATGGGGCAGTGAAAAGGCTACCAAATGCCAGAACAGTTGCGGATTCAGCTTCAGAACCAGATCCGAGGGTCTTAAAGACATCTTTGCGTCTCCTAACATAAGAAATTTTCTTTTTCTTTCTAAGTTGGTCATTAGGCTGGAATGAATCCAATACCCCATCTTCCTCATTCTTGTTAGTCCATACAGTGGTTCTGCAATCTTCATCTACAGCATATAAACAATTACCTACATTACCATAAAGGCCAGAGAGTACACGTCCCCATTGTTTAAGAGCATCAGACAAAGAGGACTCTGAATGCAAATTATTTCCACAAACAAAATCCATATCCACATTGCACCATAAGGATGCAAAACTCCTGAAATCTATACTTCGGATTGAAGAAGACACAAGAGATGAAATATCGATAATGTCAGCAATCGATACATACCTGCAGCAAGTTAAAAGGCACATAAACAAATAAGAAAAGATCAAGAAAAATTCACTCTTGAAGTGCAATGTCATGGCAAATGAACAAAAGAGAAGTGAACAGAACTAGAACTGCATTGCATAATATCAGCAGAATCGAGCTCTCATTACTTAGAGATTTGGAATTTGATGCTTACAACGATACATGAAAAAGATCAACACACAAAGACATGAGGGTTAAAAATCGAACATCTTTCATTATAGAGTAAGAATACCCACAAACCTCCCAGCCTTAAGAAGCTCAAAGGCATGATCCCAAACAGCAAGCCTCATCTCCTTAGGCTCAAAGACTCTAAATTTAGGGCAACTACCAAGAGCAACAGCATGGTGATCAAGAATTGGAGGCAAAATCAGCGTCCTGTTCAAAATCCCAGCCATAAGAATTGCATTCTTGAACTCTGAAAGCTGGTTGCTGAACCCACTGTGGGGTACGTACCACAGGAACTTCTCTCCCGGAATTAGGGCTCGGAGTTTGACGCATTGGGAGATTTGGGATATCGGGGTCTTTGGAAAGAGAGGTTCGGGGGTTTTGGAGAAGGAAACGTAAATAAGAAGGAATGAGAGGAGGGCTAAGAGAGAAATTAGAGGAAGACAGAGTGGAGATCTGTAAGAAGAGGAAGTAGGCTTTCTACGGTACCATGATTTGGAGGTGTTTTTGGAGAAATTGAGAATGGAATTGTTCATGTTTGGGTCGTCGGAGAACAAGATGACTGCTTGATTGCTTGCTTTGTTTGAGGTTGGGCCATTGAATTCACCTTTAACTCTCTTGGTTTATGCTTCGTCTGCTGAACTTTCTCACATCCAAGAACCGATAAGGAAACAAGGCCCATGGAAATCCAAAGATTTACTTAAAAGATGGCAAAATATTAGCTCAAAGTTAATAAATTAAATTTAAATTAATTAATTTTTGTGTTTTAAGAGTGTTAGATTAACTAAGAGCTCAAAGTCAACAAATTAAATCTAAATTGATAGAACTTCAAGTTAAGATTGAATTTGGAGATGCACACTATACTCAATTTGTATCGGTTCAACCAAAATAACGTTATTTTGGTTAAAAAGTTATTCAATTCATTAATCAATTATATTACAATGATGTATTTTTATTCTTAGTAAAGTTCGAAATATATGATTCAAACTTGATCGAACTTTGGTCGAGATTGTTAACAATTCTTCAAACAAAATAATTCATCTTCATGATGATTATGATGACGGTGATGATAATAACATTGTTGATATTGATGTTAATTCTTTAAATAATTTAACTATTTAATTGTAAATAGATTATTAGTACGTATTTTTTATTTATGAAATAACTGAATATTTTAGTTATATTGTACATAATCTTTAACATAAAACAAAACCAATATTTTTTAATTTTAATACATAATTGAAATTTGAAATTTTAATCTAACGAATTTTATATTAATTACAGTTCTATTTATGCATATATGGTAAAGGGGTGCGTCACTCAATTCCCAAACATAGTCCATGCGGATCGGATCATCCATATAATATACAAAAAGAAACTCTAAATATTTGATATCTTTCTATTTGAATGAGATCTCAATTCCAATGACAATTTTATTAGATATCTTATAATTAGAATTCATGTTTTTTTCGATCCAGTACCTTCACTACCTCGAACTCTAGTTAGATTCAGACATGATACACTTTTAGTTATTGGGAGAACTCAAGTATTTTCTTTTGGATTAAGGAAATAGCTCTCAGAGATCCTTTTTCCTTAAGAAACTTCAGATATTTGATATCTTTCTTTTTGAATGATATTTCAATTTCAACGACAATTTCATTAGATATCTTACAACTAGAATCCGTCTTTTTTTCGATCCACTTCTTTCATCACCGCGAATCCCTGTTAGATTTAGACATGATGTTGCTGCCGAAAAAAGGAGGAATCTTGTTCCTATTAACACAAGGGCTGGAAGTGTAATAAAAGTTATAACCCACGAATACTGATATGTATGTTCCATAATTTTTTTAAAATTTTATGTTTTAAATAATTATTTCTTGTTTTGATTGTTAGTAGAATCGGAAAACATTAAATACAAACAAAATACGCAGTGATACCTTTGGAAGTTTTGATAAAATCTTACTAAAATGTAAGAAGAATGAGACCTAATTATTTTTTTATTGTACTTCATTAAGTCAGAAACAAAAAGTATAAAATAACAAAACAATATAGAATCAAGATAGATCATTATCTATTACATTTTAGATGCCTATATTTTTTTTAGATATCTACGGAGTGGTTTGTCCTATTTAGATATTCACGAACAAGAAATATTGGATTCTTTTTCGGGTAGGCCCTGAAAGGAGAAGGAAGGCTGAAATATCAATAGACGTCTATTATTGAATTCACCCGACCCAATAGTCTCCTTTTTGGGGGGAACATCTAGTGCCAAAGTCACTAAATGGGTAAGTCCCCAATCCCTCAAATGGACTATGTAATGTACTTTATAGGTTACGGGTGAACATTTTACCAAAGATTTCTATTGTATCAATCTACCCTTGTGGAATTCCTCTTGAAGCATATACTTGGTGGTGGTTGCAGGGCAAACGATTTCAAAATGGACTCCCCATTCATTAGATAGAAGATAAAAAAGATCACCAAAATTTTTGGATCCATTGTCGAACTTGTTCCAAGATCTCAGATCGAATCGATATATCTATGATTGGAACGGAAGTAGGTACATATTACACCACGATTTTGAATCAGAAGAGAGATTTCAATAAATGATAGATCTATTCACTTCAATAACCGAGCTAAATCTGATATATTATAAGGGATTTGCTTTTTTATTGATTCCTATGGATTGGATCAAAAACAATTCTTAAATGAGGTATTCAACTTCAGGGATGAATTGAAAAAGAAATCTTTATTAATTCTAATAAGAAATAAGTGACTTCACAATAATGAAACACTTGTAATAGCATTCCTTCTGTTGAATCTCGACATTCTACATAATTAAGCATATAAATTATTAAATCTCAAAAGACATAACTTTAGATTATTTGCATACTCAAATTAATCCTAATAGACATTCTTAATGTTTAATTTTGTTATTATTTCTCACATTTTCATGATCTCATATATAACTTGAGGCAATAAAAGGCTATAATTAAAAAATCAAACTGGCTTGAACGGTCTAATTGTGAAAATTTTGAATCGGTCAAAATTTCAGCTTAGTTTTTAACTTTTTAGTTCAATTTATTTTAATAACTCTTATTATTAAAAATTGATCAGTTTATTAATTAATAAGTCAATTTTTATAATTTAATCGATTTTTATAAATAAAAAACTAATTAATTATCATTATTTTCTATTAAACTTTAAATTAAGGATAATTTTTTCAATCCCATTTTAAATTCTTCATTTTATTTAATATTTAACCAATTTTATGATAATTTAATACTGATTAAATCTTTTAAACTTTAAATTTCTTATTTTATCTGTTTAACTTTGGATCTAATTTTTAAAATAATGATACAAAGGCTGTGATGTTAAGAAGAATAATGAAGTTGTTGGAAGATAACATATAGCAAGTGTTAGGAATGAGAATGGGTCAGGACGGGTATGAGCTGTAGATTCTTAGCCCTGCCCATGGCTAGACAAGCCCAAGGCGGCCCAGTCCAGCTCGACGCGTTTTATCATTTGAAAAAACAAAAATTCAAAAGTTTTTACAAAAACATAGTTTGTGTGTCATCAAAAACGATCGAGTAGTTCATTAGCAAACTGAAGTAATTTGAGCACAACCTGGTCACAAACAAGTTTTACGAGGAACTCGTTTTGTTTTCTATTCTAGCACTTCCATGATCTAGAACTGTAGCGAGCACGAAAAAACTCCACCAACTTCTCTTTGTTAGGAAGGTTTTTCTTGACGGTGGTGCAACTAACGAACTCATCAATCCACTTCCACAGAACTGGGAACTTCTCCTTCGTCACCAATTCAACACCTGCAGCTTCGTCAATCACATCAACATACCAATGGGCTATGAAGTTCCCAGTCAGGTCCACGAGTCCGATGCTCTCCCCTCCGAAGAACTTCTTGTTCTTTAGCTCGTTTTCGAGGATTTTCAGGTTCTGACATGCCTCTTCCATGGCCTTTTCCCGTTGTTCCCCTTTGCCCCAAGCAGCTCGCCAAAGAGCAAGACGGCACTACGGACCATGACAAAGAAAATTGTTCATATGAAGCGCTTCATATGTTTATATATATAATATTTTGAAATACTTTTGAATCTTTAAAATTATTAGCAATTTAAATTTAATAAATTTGATAATATATTATAATTATCTTAAATTATTAATTTAAGACAGACTTGAAAGTAATTATTGTAAAATGTTGTGTGATATGTGGGTTCATAGCAACTATATTATATTATTACTTTTTAATGATATCTTTTTTTAATTAGTTAAATTACAATATAATTCTTAATTATTTATTTACTTGTATAATAAAAAGAATAGAAGAAACGGCAATATTATTTTACCTTCTCCTCAATGAACTTAGCCCAGAATCGAGCGTTGGCTCTCTGGTAAGGATCTTGAGGCAAGATGGGGTTGTTCTTCCAAGTCTCGTCGATGTATTCAAGAATAACAAGTGACTCAGCTATTGGTTTTCCTTTATGAACAAGCACAGGGACTTTCTTGTGCACAGGGTTGTATTTCAGAAGCAGTTCACTTTTGTTTGCCAGATCTTCTTCTACGTATTCATATTCTACGCCTTTCAGTTCAAGAGCCACTTGGATTCTCCGAACGAAAGGGCTTGCCCACATCCCAATAAGCTTCACTTCAGCCATAGTCAACCTTCTTACTGACTTCTCTTGGTGCTTATGCAGAAGCTGAAGCCTTCTTATAGATAAAAAAGGTTGAGATTTCATGGCAGACAAGAATGGGATTTGGTGTTTTTGGTCAATGACAGTCGTTGGAAAGTTAAAACATGTTCATGTTGAGTTATTAGAATAATGCAACTTCGTCAGGAATCTGCTAAAATCATTGGAAAAGTTCAAATTTTCAGATCTGATATATCCGAGACATCAATTATTTATTGTGGTGCCAATTGCCAAAAGTAGACAAGTTCTGCAAGCGCATGTCAGGACGTCATGAAAATCTTTACCTTAGCGTATCCGTGGCCCGTTAGTCAATTATAAGGCCATATCCTACGAAGGCAGGAGAAATGGACACGTCAAAATCTAACACTAAAATTTGGCATTTTGGTGCAATAGATTCATTTCAAGAAAGACATTAAATTTAACACGAAAATGGTACAATGAATATTAATATATAAATTTGGTATGTTACTATTTATGCACTAAAAATTATAAAAAGATAATTTTGTCAATTTTCTTTTTAACATATTCTTTTTATGCCTTTATCACAATTTGATTTATTTACACTACAAGAAAAGCAAAAATTAGGGACAGAAAATTACCGATGGAAAATATACTATTGTAAATTACCGATAGAAAATCTATTTTCTTCCGTAAAATTGATGAAAAATTTTCGTTTAGTGACGGTACTAATATCTGTGGCTAAATATGAAGAGAAATCATCCTGACAAATTTTGCGATGGACTTTAGCGACGGTATAAGATTCTCGTCGGTAAAGGATTTAGCGATGATATAAGATATCGGTCAATAAAAAGGCGGTAATTATTAACGAAATTTTTTTGAGTTTACCAATGGAAATTTTCGTCTGTAAATTTTGTCGATAAATTCTTTTTAAATTTAAACTCACCCGACATCTCTCCCCCATTTACGTCTTCTTCTTCCTTCTTCCTGCGTCTCCTCTTCGGTTTTTTTCTCTCCCGTTTCTCTATTGTGGACTCTTTTTCTGCTCGTCAGTGTTGTCTTCTCCAGCCATTGTCATTGTGTCCTTCGGTGGAGGTATTTTTGCAACTACTGTCATGTGTTTTTTGTATATTGAATGAAAGTTAATTTGAGTATTTGATTACTTTTGTTTATTTGTGTATTTTGTGATTGGAAAACAACTTTAAGGTATAAACGTTAGTGATAGAAAGGACTAGACGTGATTTTAGTTGTGATGTTGGGATAAATTTCTGATGCATGTAAGGTGTTTGATGAAATGTCTGTTCTTTGAAAAAATGGTTTCAGTTCTTTTTTAGTATGAATTTCATAATTTCAATTTTTTTACTTGAAATATGATATAACTTACATTGATATGTTTGTAATGCATTATACTTAGATTATAGTATAATATGATATGCTTATATTATATTATAATATGATTATAGTATAAAATGGATAATTATTTATAAGATACCTACAACAGTTTAGTATGAAAATCTGCTTATAGATTAAAAAACAGCTTCGCTATGAGGCCAAAAAGCTTCAAAATTGTGTAAGGAGAAGTCCTTCGGCTAGCCTCAGGAATAAAGCTGAAGGACAAGAGCAGAGGAAGTGAGTTAACGCTAAAAGCAAAGTACAAGATGCGCATATTATAGAATTAAGGAAAATTTCAACTCCAACAGAGATTTTTTTTTGCTTTCCTCTCCGAGCTTTGTAAGTCTAACCTTGCAAGCATGGGAATATAGTCAGAAATATTTGGTTTCCCCATCACCACCATCATCTCCAAGCATAAATTTCCAAACTCTATTGCAGCTTTAAAATCTTCCTCTCCTTCTAACGTATGTCCCCTCAAAATGCTCATGAGGGCATTTATGCTTATCATAAAAGCCAATTGGCCTATATCTGTAGGCTGTCCAATTTTACCATACACATGCCTTATAGTCTTCTTAATCTCTTGTTTTCTCATGCCATAATAAGCATCAATGTTTTTGTTATTTAAAATTTTGCGAACAAAGACCTTACACATCTTTCTCTATTTAAAACCATAGGGGCTCCAAACTATTTCATTTTCACCCAAAGAGCTGATTCTAGCAGTGAGAGGTGGGTTGCGGTTCATAAAGATTTTGTTTTGATATCGAACAACTTCTTTGACCAAGTTCGGGGAGCTAATTACGAGATACAGTTTATTACCGAGTCAGAGCTTGTCGACGGGTCCGTAAACACTAGCCAATTTCTATGAAATTTTGATGAATGTATTGACTAAGAAATAGAAGATATCCAACTATTGGCAATTCCCAAGGACCTAGTGGCAGTGGAGTCACTTCCTTCTTTTTTTTTTTAACTTTCCACAAGAACTAGAAAATAATAAGTGTTGCGATTGGTATAAAGAGATTTAGCAAAGTTCTCTCCACGGTGGCTTTCAGAGAAACTGAACACTCTACAAGTAAATTTTAAAATATAGTTTGTAGCAAATTTACTGAAGGGAAAAAAAGTTCTCTGGTAAAATATATTGGATTTATTACCGATAGAAAAAAATAACCCTAGGTAATTACCGACGGAATAACCAAATATGTTGGTAATTTTTCTGATAGAAAAATCTTCTTCTTCAATAAATTTACCTACCGAACAAAATAACCGTTGGTAAATTTACCGATGATATACAAAAATTCTGTCGGTAAATTTGCCTAAGACTGTATCTCCGACACCTTTTCTGTTAGTAAATTCTATCGCTAAATAAGCTTACAGACGAAGTAATTTTCGTCGCTAAACTTCATTTTTCTTGTAGTATTACATAATTTACTAACTAAATAAATTTAAAATATATATTACTTTAAATATATCATTACAAAGATCTCGTTGAAACATTTAAAATGACACTAATTTTGAATATACTATTAAATTTATTTTTAATATTTATTTTTATTCTTGTTTATAAGTGTTATAAATTCACTAATAAAATATGTTAAGAATAAAAAGTAAATTTTAAATAAATTTAAACCACAACATTGATTTAAAAAATTAAAACTTAATGAAAATATTTGAAATTACAAACAGATTAAACTAAATTACAATTACAATTACAATCAGACTCGAAATTACAGTCAAAATAAAATTACAAACAATCAAATTAAAAGTAAAACAAAAGCACTTGAGAATATTAATTTGACATAAATAATTAATAGTTTGTGTTAGTTTTAGGATATTATACTGATCCCTTAATTTTAGGGATTGTGATTGGATTTGAATTGTATGTATAGTCTCCTTATACAGGTTGATGTCTACCTGTAATATGACTCTTCATCTATATATGTACACAAAAACAGTGAAATAAAAATACACAGAAAAATTCCCAAAATATCTATTTCTCTTCATTGTTTTTCTACATGGTATCAGAGCGTGGTTCAATCCTGTGGTAGGATTTGATCAAAGCCATCATCAACACAATGGCGGGGAATGAAGGCAGCCTCGCCAATCCAGTCAGTACTGATACACTAGCCAATCAATTGGCGGCATTACTGCAGAACATGCCACAATCAACAAATCAGCAAACAATCTCAATTCCACAAACAGTCACACTATCAGTAAAATTAAACCAAACAAATTACTCCCTGTGGGCACGTCTTATGAAGATGGCAATTGGGGGTAGGGGCAAACTCAGTCATATTACAGGTATACCAGCAGCCCCTGCAAGAGAAGCAGCCGAATACACACAATGGGAGCAGACTGATTTGATAGTCTGCTCCTGGATGCTTGATAATATGGAACAAGATCTCGTAGTGAATTATGCGGAGTATCCATCGGCGAAGGACCTGTGGGAAGGCCTTGCCGCAACATACAGTCAGGGCAAAGAAGGAGTGCAAATTTTTGATCTCACAGTCAAAGCAAATAGTATGAAGAAGGGAACAGACTCGATTGAACAATATTACTCTAACCTTCAAAGGATCTGGAGAGAAATCGAAATCCGACAGCCAAACCCGATGGTTTGCCCAGAAGATATCACTACCTTTAACCGTCTCCGATCTGAAACCAGGCTTTACCAGTTCTTGGCAGGAGTCGGAGAAGATTTCGATTCCGAAAAACGGGACCTCTTGAAAGAGAACCCATTACCATCTGTTGAAACAAATTATGCGGTTATCAGAAAAGAGAGGGACCGACGGAATATAATGGGGGCTGAAAAGGGGGAGCCTTCATCGACAAAAATCTCAGGCATTGGAGCCGGATTTGGGATCGGTGTTAATCCCAAATCCGGATGGAACTCACAAACCCAAGTGGGTTCAACAGAAAATGGACAAGGATATGCTACCAAACCTTATTCAGAGACGTCGAAGGGACCGAAGGGGAGAGGTAGCAACGCCGACCGGAGCAAGATCCGGTGTAGTCACTGCGGCAAACCCCGCCACAGTAGGGAAGAATGCTTTCACTTGATCGGATTTCCAGAAGGATGGCGAAGCCAACGCCGAGAAGGTCCGACGGGCAGCGCGAACGGAGTGGCGACAGTCACCGGAGACAGCGGTGAGGGGACGGCCGTCGAAATGGGTAAGAAGAACAAAGAAGATTCTGGAAGGGGGCTAGCTGTCGTTGGAGAAACGAGGAAGGTGGATAATGAGGTTTATAAAGGTAGGGAATTAGGGTTTGGGAAATTACATCCCAAACCCTCAATCTTAAGCATGAGCCCTGAAAGTATTAAACGTTGCGATATTAACCCCAAATGTGCTAGTAGTTGTGAAATTAAGCAGGGACAGGTATATGTTGCCCAGGATTCGAAGAATGACAAAAATATACAGTGGCTTTTTGACTGTGGGGCCACCGATACGATGACGTTTGACCCTCGAGATTTGGTCACGTCATCTGTGCCTACCAAGACATCCATTCAGAGTGCTAATGGAGGTCTATCTCCGGTTCACGGGGCCGGGACAATAGAACTTTCTCCATCCTTGAAACTTACAAATTGCTTATATGTTCCCAGTTTGTCCTGCAAATTATT
>JANTNU010000004.1:31967916-31979169 GCA_024752395.1 Erythroxylum havanense | reverse complement strand
GTAAACTAGAGAAAAGAGGTCTACAATTGATGTGAAGAAAGAAAGTTTGAATTCAACTTAGTAAGATCTCCAATATTGAATGAAAGTTGAGGATAGGTTTCTATTTCAACCTAAAGGTTGTTTCATTGATAATTGGAGTATAATTTTGAGACTTCTGACACACATTCAATGCTTTTGGAGTCTATAATGGGTGAATTTGATCTAGTATCTAGCAATGATGGTTTTGAGGTCTTTCTTACGAATTTAAGGGTATTGTCTGAACGTTGTAGAGTATATGATATGAAAGTTTGGTTTGAGACAAAAGATAGTGAAATTTGGGAAATAGAGCTGGGAATGTCACGAATATGCATCGTACATCTTTTAATTGCGACATGTGCATCATCGAATTTTTCTGATTGTGCATTTAGTAATGGGTGAACATTTGGCTATTATAGAGGTAGCGTTGGAACGACATTCCACGGATATTGCTGGGACTTCCAGACAGTAGCTCGGAAGTTACAGGTGAGTAATCTAGTTGGTTCCTCAATATTTGATTGTTAAAATTCTGCACTTATAGTTCTGTGAAGAAGAATGGTGGGTATGTGTGAATTGTATGATTGTAAGTTCGGACCTAGGGATTGGGGATTTTCGATAT
Organism: Erythroxylum havanense; assembly: GCA_024752395.1. Lineage (NCBI taxonomy): Eukaryota > Viridiplantae > Streptophyta > Magnoliopsida > Malpighiales > Erythroxylaceae > Erythroxylum > Erythroxylum havanense. Next base: position 31,978,535 of record JANTNU010000004.1, on the reverse strand, counting down.
TGAAGTGTAAACTGTTTGTGAATGTGATAAATTATGACTGTATGATAATGTGTATGATTGAGAATGATATATCTGATTTTGATAAATTGGGTGTGTTGGCAATGCAACTTTGTAAAATTGTGATAAATGAATTCTGTACATGATCATTAATAATAGTTGTGACTGGAGCTGCCACCGAGAGCTACAGGCTCAATGTTTAATGTGCCCGAAAAGGGACAGTTTAGAGCTATACACTCAATGTTTAATGCGCCCGAATAGGGACAGTTCAGAGCTATAAGCTCAATGTTAATGCGCCCGTACTGGGACAGTTTAGAGCCTCAGGCTCACCGATCAATGCACCCAAATTGGGACAGTACAAGCACTCAGTCACAACACAGAATTAAAATGGAAAATAATGGGAAAATGTCATGTGTTCAATTATTATGTTTTAGATTGAATTGTGAATGGGGAAAATGGATAAATGCCTATACTTTGGTGATAACTGCTTTGTGCAATGTCTGTTTTTGCAATAGTGATATGTTATGTAAATTGCTTGCGAAATACATAAATTGAGTGAACCATCGATGATGGTTTCTCATTGAGTTCGCAAACTCACCCAAAATTGCAAACTATTTTTCAGTTCTTAAACCTTAGAGATGATGAAGATTTGTGAGATTTTGAGAGAGGGTTGTAGGTGTTAAAGAGGGTAGAAAGTTTTCAGGAGTTTTAAGAGTTGGAAGCTTAAATAGGTAAGTAAATTGCTTTTATGTTGTTTTATTGTTAGTTAGATGCATTCCAATGGACATGTCCTTTGCTAAGTAGAAGAGAGAGGAAAAGGGTCTGTGACCCATTTGAGACCTTGTCGGTAATACCCAATAACCATTATCTTGGGTGCGTTTCATAGGACTCAATACGATAAATTACATGGGACATAAATAAATTACATAGGACATTAAATAATCTAACAATTCTTGTGCACAGGGTTGTATTTCAGGAGCACTTCACTTTTGTTTGCCAGATCTTCTTCTACATATTCATATTCTACGCCTTTCAGTTCAAGAGCCACTTGGATTCTCCGAACGAAAGGGCTTGCCCACATCCCAATAAGCTTCACTTCAGCCATAGTCAAAGCTTCTTACTGACTTCTCTTGGTGCTTATGTAGAAGCTGAAGCCTTCTTATAGATAAAAAAGGTTGAGATTTCTTGGCAGACAAGAATGGGATTTAGGATGATGAAACTTCCTCGGGAATCTGTTCAATTCATTGGAAAAGTTCAAATTTTCAGATCAGAGATATCGGATATATCAATTATTTATTGCGGTGCCAAAAGTAGACAAGTTCTGCAAACGCATGGCAGGACGTCATAGTCAATTATATTTAATAAAATAATATCAATTTAAATCCATACTATAACTTCATAGTCAATTAATAGTCAAAACAACCCAAGTGACATCTTAGAAGAGATATTGGAAATTAATCTCTCCAAACACAATAAAAATGTCTACATAGTTGTAATTGCAACATGTACCGAAGAGGTTTGGAAGGAGAAGCTTAGCTTCTCTTAGTAAACTCGCAATTGCAAGCATAAGAGAGCAGTTGATTGTTACTCAAATGTAGAAGAAATGTAGTAGGCGATTAGTGATTTTTTGGAGACTTTAATCAATCTCCAAAATTCCAAGAAAGAGAGCATAGTCCTAATTTGGGGTACCTAAAAATAGAGAGAGGAACATTAGCAACCTACAACTCCTAATCTTATAGCAATTCACAAAATACAACTTGCTTGAAAGTTACTAAAAGGCAATTAATCAAAAGTCTTATATGAGAGCACTTACCTGAAGGGCTATTCGTAAATTGCACTTTATCCAATGATCTCCGGAATCCATCTGGTTACCAGACCTCACATCAGGACCATACAGGAATATCAAGAAATTTTAAATTAGGTTTAGTACTTACCTTTTAGTACCGATCCTTTAAAACGTCACAAAACTTTGAATCATTAACTCTTATGAGATAGAACATGAAGATGTCTACCTTTAAACAACAACTCAACTTTTGGCTATTCCTCCAATGAGTAGTTGAAGAAATCCCTTGTTGATTCTAACAAAAAACAAACCGGTGATTGTTACAAAAAATATGATTAATGTGTGACAGAAGGAAGAAGAAGACAAGAAACGACGTCGAAGATTACGTATCAATAAATAAGCAAAATGTAGCGTAAGTGACAACGACCTTAACGAAAGAACCCACATGATGTGTCTAGATTCTTCTATGTACTGTATGCAATAGCTGTTGTAGCAAATTTGGAAATCAATGAAAGATCTCAAGTAAATGTTTAATTCCCTTATCTCTCTCTAAACTCTCTGCTTTATCTCTGAAATTGTTGGGTGAGTGATACAATAGGGTGTGCGAGTTGGAAACTTCATACCATCTGGTATCAGAGAAAACATTCCTAGATGAGTCCAATGGCAGAAGGCACACTCGGAGCTGAAGTTCATCGTTTAGAGGAAGGCATGAAAAACCATTTGGAGGCTCAACTGTGACATGAGAAAGAAATTAGTGACACTAAATCCATGTTTCAACAACTCAAGCCAAAAATGGACAAGGAAGATGCTAAAACTTCTGTGAAAAGTCCTGAAGATGGAGGACACTATACAATACTGACAAGGGTCAAAAAAATCGATTTCTCAATGTTTGACAGTACAGGGGTAAGAAGCTGGAGTTATCGATGTGAACAATTTTTTAAACTGGACCAAACACCGGAAGAAATGAAGATAAAAATGGTTTCCCTTCACATGGAAGGGATTGCGCAAGAATAGTACCAACTGACAATCTGAATTCATAGCGATAAAGTGTGAAGACTTTATAACTCTGTTACGATAGCGATTCAAAGAGAACATCTTTGAGGACCCCATAGGGGATCTAAAGGAGCTAAGATAAGAAGGTTCGATATTAGACTATTGTGCCTTATTTGACAGGTACTAAAATAAACTGTCATTGCCAGAAGATAACTTGGTGGGGTTCTTTTTAAAAGGACTCAAACTGGAGCTAAGACTCACCATAAAAATGATGGATCTTTAGATGTTACATAAGCCTTATACAAGGGCATGTAAACAAGAAGCGATTGTGGTAGTTAGTATTCTGGTAGTTAGTATTCCGATTTACTTCGGGAAGGGAATTAAAGCTAGAAACTTAAAAGGAGGAGGAATAAACACGTATAAAGGGGCCAGTTATACGACATCTCCATCAAAACAACAAATAGAGGAAGGGTTGTTACCCACTCCAGGGAGTCAAGGTAACGATAACAAAACCAACAATTACAAAGGTTCTCAAGGCATTAGAACAACAAACAGCAAGGAGTTTGACGAAAAAAGGACCAAGGGGTTGTGCTTTTGGTGTGACAAAAAATACTATCTGGGGCATCGTTGCAAGAAGAAACAATTTCAATTATACATGATAGAAGATGAAGAAGTGGAGGAAGAGGAACCTAGGAGTGAAGAGCCTGAAGATAGGGCTCCCTTCAATCCTAATATTTCATTAGAAGCAATGTGAGGCTTAAAGGATCAGACAGAATACAGAAAACAAAGGATCATGGGAAGTCGTTAAATGAAACCTCTACATATCCTCATAAATAGTGGGAGTACCCACAATTTCTTGGATGAAAAGGTGATCCACAAAGGGAATGTAGAGGTAATTATGATAAACCTCATAAGTATTACTGTTGATGGAGATTTAAAACTAGACTACAGATAAGCATGCAGGAATTTCGTATGGATGCAAGGGTTGCAGTTCTCTAGAGAGGCCTTGATCATTAAGCTAGGAGGTTGTGATATAGAGTTGGGAGTTCAATGGTTGGCCACCCTTACTGATGTGCTATGCAATTTTAAAAGATGCACTATGGAATTTCAATGGGAGGGCAAGGTAGTAAGACTAACGGGAAATCCAGAAGTACAGGTAAGGGAAGTGTCTGGTAAGAACCTTCACAAGTTGAATAAAAATTTTAACCAAAGTGCTCTGTTTATGTTGCGTTTAGCAGACCTTATAGAGTTTTACATGCAACAGCTTGGAATAAACAACGATGTCTAAACCAGAGATGAGATAGAAGGATTGTTAGTAGAATTCGGTGATGTCTTTCTAGAATCAAAGAAATTACCACTAAAAAAAGCATGTGACCATGCCATTTATATCAAGCAAGGGGTAGAGATAATAAACATCAGACCTAATCGCTATTCAGGGGAACAAAAGGATGCTATAGAAAAGTAGGTGCAAGAATTATTGGAGCAACATTTTATTCGGAAGAGTGTTAGTCCTTACGCATCACCAATGATCCTTGTGAAAAAGAAGGAAAAAACTTGGAGAATGTTACTGTGAGTTAAACAAGTACACTATCAAGAGTAAGTTCCCTATTCCATTGATAGAAGAGTTACTTGAAGAGCTGAAGGGATGAAGTTGTTATTAGAAGTTGGACTTAGGGTTTAGGTACCACCAGATTCGAATGAAGGAGAAAGACATACAAAAAACTAGATTCTGAACTCACGAGGGCCGATTTGAATTTTTGGTGATACCCTTTGGCTTCACAAATGCTCCTCCCACTTTTCAGAGCCTTATGAATGAAATATTTAAGCCTTTTCTCCATAAATTTTTGCTTGGCTTCTTTGATGACCTTCTCATTTACAGTTCCAACTTCTAACATCATTTGGAGCACTCACGTCAGGTTTTGGAAGTTTTACAATTGCAGCAATTGTTTATCAGAGGAAGCAAGTGAACATTTGGGGCAAGATAGGTGGATTACCTAGGGCATTTTATTTCAGAGAAAGGTGTGTCCACTGACAATAGAAAAATAGAAACAATTCAGTAATGGCCACAACCTTGCATCTTGTAGGAGCTCTAGGAATTTCTTGGACTAACAGGATACTATAGGAGATTTATTAAGCATTATAGAATTATAGCGAAGCCTCTCAATGCATTGTTAAGGAAGCAAGAGGCAAGGAATTAGGAGTGGAAAGATGAATAACAGAAAGCTTTTGAACAGCCTAAGGAAAAATTGGTGGCAGCACCAGTGTTGGCGCTACTAGACTTCACCAAACCTTTCATAATTGAGGTAGATGCTTGTGATAAGGGTATTGGAATTGTACTTCAACAAGAAGTACATCGTGTAGCATATCTAAGTAAGGCTTTGGTTCCCAAGCACCAAGGGTTGTCCACTTACAAAAAGAAGTTCCTCGCTGTGTTATCAATGCTGTAAAACAATGGCATCACTACTTAAATAGTATATTCTTTCAATTACAAATAGATAATAGGAGCTTGAAGTATCTCTTGGGGCAACGCATCTCAATGCCATTTCAACAAAATTAGCTTCCTAAATTGATGGGCTACGACTTTGAAGTCACCTATACGAGTGGAAAAGAAAATTTAGTGGTAGATGCATTATCTCGAGTCTCAAGCCTCTAGCTGCTAACGTTGTCAGTATCGCATATACAAGCAACACTTCTGGAAGAAATTCGAGAAGGATGTGAGAAGGACACTACTATAAGGGACATCATAAAAAATTAAAAGGATAAGAAATGTCTTCGGGTACTATGAATGGAGGGATGGAATGTTAAGGTAGAAGGGAAGAATTGTTGTTAGTTGCGATAAGGAGATTCGGAAGAAAATCATAGCAATGACTCATGATAGTCCTCAAGGTGGACATCTGGGGGTGACAGCAACCATAATAAAAATTCAAGGTCTTTTTCACTGAAAGTAGATGGACAAGGATGTTAGAAATCACGTCAAAAATTGTGTAACATACAAACGGAGCAAGTACAATCATACGACATATTTGGGCTTACTCTAACCCCTACCAGCATTTGAACAATGCTGGAGAGAAATTACTATAGATTTCATATAAGGATTACCACCTTCCAAAGGAAAGTCTTCCATCTTTGTTGTAGTAAACATATTCAACAAGTATGCAATTTCATAGCCATCAAACACCCATACACAACACAAGATGTTGCACAAGTGTTTATGGATCACGTATTCAAATTGCATGGGATGCCATAAAGAATAATCAGTGATAGGGACCCTCTCTTTTTAGCAGATTTTGGGGAGAGATGTTTAGATTGCAGAATGTGAAGCTACAATTACCCACAGCTTACCATCCACAAACGGATGGACAATCAGAAGCAGTAAACAAGACACTAGAAATGTATATGAGATGCTTCTGTTGTGACACACCATAGAAATGGAATAGCTAGTTAACAATGGTTGAATGGTGGTACAATAACACACACCATACTGCCACAAACACTACACCCTTTGAAGTTCTCTATGGTTTTCCACCACCATTGTATGTGCCTTATGTAGCATGAGATTCGAGAAATGTTTGGATTGATCAAGCATTTTAAGAGAGAGGCAGAACTCCAAATCGTTAAAAACGTCATCTGAACAAAGCAAAACAGAGGATGAAGTTGCAGGCGGACAAAAAGCAACATGAGAGGGAGTTTGAAGAAGGGCAGTGAGTTTACGTTAAGTTACAACTATTAGAGAATATATAAAATCAATTGAGTTGGCCTCACACAACAACTTAAGCTATTATGGTAAAACAGTCACTTAATATGGTATCAGAGTCTCAATGGCCAAATGGTCATGAGTTCGAATCCTACCACCCACCTATTTTAATTAAATTAAGTACAAGGTAAAGTAGGCCTGTACAAGTTTCAAGCTCAAAGGGCTTTCACTTGAGGGGGTGTGTTAGAGAATAGATAAAATCAATTAAGTTAGCCTCACACAACAGCTTAAGCTATTGTGGTGAAATGGTCGCTTAATAATAACCTTACAGACAACATTCGCTGCCACGGGGACTGAATCAAAAACTGGCGCCTCTTTAAAATGGACCCTTCTCGATCATTTCCAAAGTAAATAAAGTAGCTTATACGTTGAAATTTCCATAAAAATCTACTATTAACCCTACTTTTCATGTATCACAGCTGAGTTTTGTTTATGAAAATATTCCTACATCTAGCCAACTACTGACCACTGTGATAGACGTGGAGAAAGTTCTAGTAGCAATTTGGGACAGAAGAATGGTGAGACAACACAACATGGCGCCCACGCAAGTACTTGTACAATGGCAAGGAAAAACCAAGGAGGAAGCTACGGCCTACGTGGGAAATGTTGTTTGAGCTGCAGAAAAGGTTCCCGGAGGTCAACTTGATGGATAAGGCAGTTTTTGAAGATGGAGGGGATTTTACGAAAATATGACTAATGTGTGATAGAAGGAAGAAGAAGACAGGAAACGAAGTTGAATATTACGTATCAATAAATAAGCAAACTGTTGCGTAAGTGACAACAACCTTAACAGAAGAACTCATGTGATCTGTCTAGATTCTTCTAAGTACTGTACGAAATAACCATTGTAATACATTTGGAAATAAATGAAAAATCACGAGTAAATGTTTGATTCCCTTCTCTCTCTCTCTCTAAACTCTCTTCTCTATCTCTGAAAATTGTTGCGTGGGTGATACATGAGGGTGTGTGAGTCGCAAAATTCATAACATTGATCAAGAAAAGCAGAAGAAACATCAAACATTTTATTAAGATACGAAGCTTTACTTGGACGCAATCATTAGCATGGAGAGGAAGGAGACACATGAAAGCATGAGTGTAAAAGAGCTGGCTACTGCTGTCTCTACGTCTTCATCTAAGCTTTTACTTGTTTTAATGTCTATCACGGTGTCGTTTGGAACGAGAATTCAAGTTCAAACATATCTAGAAACAGTAGCGTCCCTTATTAACTTCTTTCACGATTTTGTTCAAGCATTCATACCAAGCACTAGTAATTATAGCCCAAGAAGCTTATAAGCAACGACTCTATTTGTACCAAATTGTCAAGCAAAACAATTCATAGTATTATTGTTAACAATTCATTAAACAAAATAATTCATCGTATTATTGTTAATAATAAAAACATAATTATATTGATATATTTATTTAAATAATTTAACAATTTAACTCAAAATAGAATATTAGGATTGAGTAATATTCTATATCAACAAAATAAAAAAAGAAATACATTTTTAATTATATTATATATAATTTTTTCGTAATATATTGACTTATATTACATAATCTTTACCATAATACAAACCAATATTTTTATTTTTAATACAGTTTTGAATTTTTATTTTTTTTATCTGACGAATTTTATAGAAGAAGCAATAAGTGATTCATAAACATAAATTTAAGAAGTGGGAAATTTTAATAATATACTTAGTGATGCAACACTTGTAATCGCACTCCTTCACCGAGTCTTTGACTCTTGACACTCTACATAATTAAGCATATAAATTCTTAGATCTCAAAAGATATTACTTTTAGTTATTTCCATACTCAGATTAATCCAAACACACATCATTGATATTTAATTTTATTATTTTTCTAACATTTTCGTGATCTCGTACAACTTGAGGCCATAAAAAGCTATAAATAAAAAATCAAATTAAGTTGAACATACTACAACGAAAGACACTTTCAGCAATAAATCGTCGTTAATAATCATTAGCAACGATTTACATTCATCATCAAAAACATCACAAAATTCTCATAACAGAAAATTATAGGTGGCAATTTGTGAGTTTTTGCTGTGCTTTAATTTTGTAGCTAAAAGTTATAGGCAATGTTTTGTTAAATTGTTGCCAATAACCTTTTTGCTACGCTTTGTCTTTGTGGCTAAAAATTATTAGTTACATTTTGTAAAATGCAGTCAAATTTTTAAGATTCATTATAACCAAATGCTATATTATATTAATTATAATTATTGGTGAGATTTTTAATTTATATTATTGTATGTAATATATAGATTTTTTGCCTGTATATTTTATTATACAAAAATATAATTAAAATAATTAAAAATTAGAAACATTGTATATAAAAAAATAAAATATCGTATGCAAGTACTTTTGAAATTGTAATTAACAACTTGTACATTATCAAATTTAATGAATAAGACTTGTTTTCACATAGACGACTTCATATCCACCTTAAATTTGGAGCATCATTTTCATACTTTCAAATACTTGGTAACTCTATGCGTTGCAATTGCTATGCTTGAAGTCGTGATTCAATTACAAAAAGTTTGACAAGACCAGGCACACAATGGGTATCCTCTTCCTACACAACAAGTTCCATGGATCCAACCACTGTCATCATCTAACATTGGTGAACTATTAAAATGGAAACAGAAACTTCAAGCCACTTAATATTGAAGTGCAACAGTTGGATGGTTATTATGCGTGGCATGAAACATACTTAATATATATGTACATGTACATTGGAGAGGTTAAGCAAGAGAAAGAAGACCGGAACGAATTAATGTAACAAAATTAATAGGATGCCACTAAATGATCTGGAAGCAAGTGTCACCAAAGTGGAAAATTAGGAAAACATGTTAGCTTATTATTGAAAAGATGTAGAACATTTTTATTTTTTTTGGTTACAGGGAAAAGAAAACCCAAAACACGCCCTAACTAACATAGCGACTGTGGTATAAAATTCTGTGCTGATCACGGTGAATATGAGTCATGACTAGAATCAGAGGCCAGGGACGGAGCCAGACTCGACTCTAAGGGGGGCCGGAGGCTAACATCTAAATGCAAAAATTTTTCTTAAAGGGGGCCACTTATATTTATAATTTTAAAAATATTAATTATACAAGTAATTTTTAAAAAAAAAATTGAAATGGGGGGCTCCATGACAACATAGCTCCGTCACTGTCAGAGGCTCCTAAAGAATATAGAGTCTTGGGCTTAAGAGTGCGGCAAGAGATGTCACACTATTTGCACATTGGTTCTTTTCTCGATACACATGCTGAACCTTCATCTCCTACACACGATGGAGTAGGTCTTCGGTATCTATCACCAAGAAAGAATACTCAGTCGATGGTATAATAGAAGATGAGAGAATATTGATCACCTTTAACGAATCGACTTTAACAATCACTCGTCGATATCTAAGCTTCCAGGTCAGATTAAGTCCTGAGTGGACTTTCCAAAGTTCGGCAGCTATCGGCGAGGTTCTTCCGAGATATTGGAAAAATCTCCCGCACCACTGTCCATGATAATCCCTAATCAATCCTCCAGCAACATTAATATTTGGCTCATATTTTACCGCCCTATCAATATTTAATTTGACCCACTTCTCCATTGGATTTGTCCAACCCGTAAGATGACCGATAGGTAGTCTCTGATCTCTATAGACACAACTTTTCACTACTCTTGCTCTAACTATCCAATTGGTATAATCCATAATTGCCCTAGGCCGTCTTCTTTAATATGAATATATGTAATCCAAACACATAAACCTGAGACTTTTTTTTTTGTGAGAAGGAAAGAAAGCCAAAGAGGCCTAAGGCCTTAAGAAAGCAATAGAAGCAGCATCATTAAGAAGAAATTGACGAAGTCCTGGCCCTGGAGACTCCCAAATAGACAAAAGCTGATGATTAGAAGATCCCTGCTTAGCTAAAAAATCCGCACACTGATTACCTTCTCTATAAGTATGCACAATAGAACACTCCCAATCGCTTTGAATCAAATGCCTGATATCCTCAATAACATGGAAGTAAGGGTGAGACTGAGGACAAGGACCCTCAACTAAAGTAATAGC
>JANTNU010000004.1:31936395-31955103 GCA_024752395.1 Erythroxylum havanense | reverse complement strand
CTTTTGTATCACTTATCTTGTTTCATTTGAGTTCGAATTCTCTGTCTAATTTTATAGTATTTTATTCTGTCTCATAAATTTCAGTTATTCATTTATGTGGATCCTGCGTGGGTCTCGCATTGTATAAATAAATGATTGAAATTTATGAAACAGAATAAGACGTCATAATATTGGACAAAAAATCTTTTCTCGTTTCGTCTATGTTTTTGTCAATGTCGTTTTATACATAAACAAACCTAAAACTACTTGGTTTTCATATAAACAAACCTAAAACTGCTTGGTTTTGAGATGAAATCAGTACTAGAGCAGGTTAAGTGGTACTAAGATCTAATGCCCGTTTCCCGTTTCGCTCCTTGTCTTGCATGATTTTGTACATAGCAGGAGAATATGCACCTGACAGTGTTAGCAGGTACTTGTACTTTTGTACCCTACCATCATTGCGCAATTTACTCCAATGCCCTTGATATACAGGTATATCTTCCAAGCAGAGCCAAAGACAAGCAAACCCTTTTTCTGTTATCATCTTCCTGTCACTCTGCAACTACTCTGAGAGCCAACAGAACTTCAGATTTTTCTCATTCTCTGCCTCTTTGTTTCTTCTGCTTTCTATCTTGGTCTCATCACTCACCAGATCCAGGAAAGCTAATGTTGCCAATAATCATATGAATGAATGCAATCACGAGCAATATAGCTACGATTAAGATAAATTACGATAATGATTTGGATACTATTCCTGTTACTAGACATGTTTGTTCTAGTGCAAGTTTTGGTAAAGTGTACTAATTGTTCGCTTTCTCCTCTCACAAGCTACAAGCGACGTGTAAGTGAAGACAAATTCAAGTGTCATATCAGTAAATTTTGGCATTGAATTTTTACTATTCACGTACATGAAGAGGGGCAGAGTAGTCCTTTTCAATCGAAAGCCTAGGATGCCTTGGTATGTAACAAGAATGATTAAGGATAAGAAAGTAGTACAATGTTAGGAGATGTGTGGTTTACAGGAATTCCATAATCTTTTTTATCATTTAGGAGCCTTGTTTAAGCAAAAACTGAAGCAGAAAAACCAAGCAAGAACCTCCATGCTTTTCTTGATTGTTTCCTTAAAACGAGCTTAAACTAATGAGGTCATCAAGAGGAGCCTTTCTGTGTCACTTTCACGTCATGTGCCTAAGCAAGTTTCAGTAATCATGGCTAAGAATATGAGAGCCTCTTTAACAGGTTAAAAAGAAAACTACATTTATCTATCTTTCTTCACTCTTTGCCCCACAGGAGTGGACAATGGTTGAGGCCTTATGGATAGAGCTTTCACCCTCCAGAAAGAAATAGGGACAACCCAACAACAAGGAGGACAACTACATTGCTTGTCCAAGCTTCCTGTGCCCCGAGTAAAGGTTAGGACTTTCAATACTCCCAACACATTTGCTTTGTGGGGTTTGTGGGTCTCGAAATCTCTGCGATACTTGCGTGACAAAGCTCGTTTGCCAAATGGGTTGCGCTTGAAAGAGTTGGAGTTTCATGGTATGGTAGTGAACAACTCTGTTTTTCATGACTCCCCTGGGTTCCTGGAAGAAGAGATTGAGGTGGAGAACTTGATGGAGAGCACTAATGTAATTACTGACCAGAAAGATGCAAGCTTTGATCATAATGTAGGTGAAATGCAGACTTCTGGAGACTTGATTGAAGAGAAGGGTAGAGAAAGCAGTTCAAGCTCTGATATTTTGACATCTGAAGCTACAGTGCGCGAGGAACATAGTCATATTAGCTCCGAGGAGGACTCATCTTCGCCTCCTTCATTGGGTTGGCCTATTCAGAAGGAAGAATCTCCTAACTGTACAGGTAAAAACGGTGCAACTAGTAGTGGAGAGAAACCCCATTTGGATGAAATGAAGTTACAGAAACAAGTCTCTTCAATCTCAGGTAATGCTCCTATTATCTTCCTTGGATGTGTATTTGTGGTTATATGATTAATTGAAACAAAATCTTCATGAGGCACATTGTAGATGGTGTCGTAGAGATGGATATGATGAAGGAAAGGTTTGCAAAATTGTTGCTTGGAGAAGATATGTCAGGTTCTGGTAATGGGGTTAGCACAGCATTGGCTATTTCAAATGCCATCACTAATCTATGTGGTATGCTACTCACCTCGTTCATTCAGCATTCACTTCAGTTTCTTTTTATGCTTCAAGATTGGAGTTCAAATCTGTATCCTTTTTTAAATGTCTGTTTCTGTAGCTACTCTATTTGGACAACTGTGGAGATTGGAACCTCTGCCACCTGAGAAGAAAGTGATGTGGCGAAGAGAGATGGAATGGCTTCTTTGTGTCAGTGAGCATATTGTGGAATTGATACCTTCTTGGCAGACATTCCCAGATGGATCCAAACTTGAGGTACGCTTGCTTGTCTTTCTGTCTTTTATCTTTGGATTGTGCCTTTGCTGGTGGACTTTTACACTCCTCCTAATGTACTGCTCCGTTTCTTTAGCATTCTGATTTCGTTTACCGGAATTCTCAATACAGTTAACTGCCAGAATTTTAACAAACTCTACCAGGTTGAATGTCCAATCTACATGCAAATTTTGGGCTGTGATAAAGAGATTGATGAAAATTAAGTAGAACCTTCATGTTGCATTTAAAAGTTCAGTTGCCGTTGCCTGAGATTAAACTCTAATTTCTTTTCAAAACTTGCAAGCAACTACTCATTACATACAAATTGTATCTAAAGTATTTATGGAAAGGATCAGGAGATGATTTAATCCTTTTAATGATACGATGATTGGATGGTTTGCTCAGTTTTCTCACTGCCTTTCTATGCTTTTCTCCAGGTCATGACTTGCAGACCGAGAGCAGATCTTTACATAAATCTTCCAGCTCTGCGGAAACTGGATAACATGCTTCTTGTAAGATGCAGGATAAGTTCGTCGATTCGCGTAATTTCTATATTTTTATGAAGTCACCCTGATGTAACACCTTTTTCTTCTTCGGCAGGAAATATTAGACAGTTTTGAGCATAAAGAGTTCTGGTATGTAGACCAGGGGATTCTAGCCCCAGAAGCTGATGGTTCTTCTTCTTTTCGTCGATCCCTTCAACGCCAAGACGAGAAGTGGTGGCTGCCAATGCCTCGAGTCCTTCCTGTTGGTCTTAATGAGAACTCAAGGAAGCATTTGCAGCACAAACGGGAATGTACCAACCAAATTCTGAAAGCTGCCATGGCTATCAACAGTGCTACATTAGCTGATATGGAAGTTCCTGATTCCTTTATGGATTCCCTTCCAAAGGTATCAATTGAGCTATTGTATACAAGACGTGATGGAGTAAAAATGAACTCTTACTAATGACTTTTGCTCCTACCTTGGTTTCAGAATGGAAGAGCAAGCTTAGGAGATTTTATCTACCGCTACATTTCTTCGGATCAGTTTTCACCAGAATGTTTACTTGCTTGCCTTGATCTAACTTCTGAGCATCAAGCTATAGAACTTGCCAACAGAGTGGAGGCTTCGATCTATATATGGCGCAAAAGAACTAACCCGAAGCTTACTAATAGCTCAACTCGCGCCAGTTCAAAGACATCATGGGAATTGGTCAAGGAACTGATGGTTGATGCAGATAAGAGGGAATTGCTTGCTGATCGAGCAGAAAGCCTCCTGCTTTGTTTGAAGCAGAAGTTCCCTGGTCTTCCTCAGACAACCTTGGACATGAGCAAAATCCAGTGCAACAAGGTTTATGTTCTTCTGTGGTGAAATAATGCAAAGTTATTGTCATTGAATATCACATTTCCTAAAGCAAATTTATGATCTTAATCAGGATGTTGGGAAATCCATTTTGGAGAGCTACTCGAGGGTGCTGGAGAGCTTGGCTTTCAACATAATTGCTCGTATAGACGATCTGCTCCATGTGGACAATTTGACAAAGCATTCAAACCAATTCTCATCCATCTCCAATATCAGTGTCATTGCACAAAGAAGTGTTTCCATTCCATACCTGCAACCAACCTCAATCACTCCATATAAGACAGCATTCACAACACCGAACTTTTCGCCAGGCCATCTGATTAGCCCCGATAAGGGAGGTAGATCGACTTTCGTTGCCAGTGGAAAAATTGCTCGGCAAGGTTCGAATGTGAAAAGGGTTTTGACAGATTATATCAGCACTGATATAAAAGGAAAAGGATGTGGAGTTCCAAATGAGGTGACAGGTAACCCAACTGCAAAAGCATCCATGTCTCCTGAAGTTTGTTTCAATTTGGAATGCAGGAAAGAAGCAATCAGCTCTATCTCTATCTGCTCACTTCAGGACTTAAAATTAGAGAAATAAGCTTAGGAACACGATTTATATTACATGTTTTTAGGCAGCATAGGAGGATTTAGTTGCTCCTTGTTATTTGGAGGTTCTGTAATGAGAATGAGTTGGTCATGTTGCAATGTCATTCTTTCACTCTTCATTACATCATTTGTCAAACAGTACCAAAATCAAAATGTTCTGTTCCTAAGAATGGGGAAAGAAAAATTTCCAACAAATGGGGCATTCCGAGAATTGAACTCGGGACCTCTCGCACCCTAAGCGAGAATCATACCACTAGACCAAATGCCCTGCGATGAGCGTGCCTTTAAGTGACTACGAACAGGACATTTCTTACGTTAGCAAATCCACAGTGACATATTTGATAGCCAGGTATTATTGATTATAAAATAACATACAATAGAATGGTAGGGTTAATTTTATTTCCTCACCTAGCTATTCTAGGTTGGGGGTAGGTCTTGGGCGGAAGTTATAAATACCTTTCTATATTTTATATCTGGCGTCCTTTACTTAATTTCTTCCATAGTATTGAGTTTTGACGGTGTTTATCATGCACTTTTGGAATCAGAAACTCTTGAATAATTTTTTTTTTTTTGGGTTATGTTTGAACAGATAGAAATAAAATGACAACAATTTTAGGTATTCATTTAATCTTGGTAGATATAGGTGCTTTTTTTCTAGTATTCAAGGCTATTTATTTTAGGGGTGTATATGATACCTGGGCTCTCGTTGGGGAGGTGTAAAAAAAATTATCAACTTGACCCTCAACCCAAGTGTTTTTTTTTTTGGTTATTTACTCAAATCTTTTTTGGAGGGGAAGGATGGATTGTTATTTGTTTGTTTTGATGATTTGGAAGATATAATTGGTGGGTATATATGGTTAAGTTTTATTTGTACATTTTGAGGAATCTGACATATCTTAACCAAACCCTTTGCATGGACTCGTCGTGCACTGTATGATCTTGAGAGGCTTATTTATCTTATAGTTTAGATGTTTTATCCGTTTTTTTATTTCATTACTTGTTGTTTTGTCTGGTTCAATAATATCGTTTATTTTAGTGAACTTCAATTAAAAATGATTAAGGATGATAATAAATCAAGTCTGATGTATCGGATTGATTAAGTTCGAGTTTGAATAAAAATGAAGTTATTTTGATTAATTATTCTTTAATCATTAAGTAAAAAGAGATGACAATCCTAACTGGAGTTATAATCATGCTACCTTTGGCTACATTGATCTGATTACATTAAAAAGAAGGTCTTTTCTTGGGATACACGTTAGCTTGATTGGAGAAGGTCCTGTGTGTCATTGGAGATTTCTAACATCTGAAGATAAGATTGTATTATAATATGATTATAGTACAATAATGTATGTACTGTTTTGTTCCAGTGATAGCTCCATTTGATTATAGTGAAGAATAAGACATAACACAAGCACCATAAGAGCTCATTTTTCATAAAAAGATGTCCATGTAAGCTTAGTTTATGCATTCCAATATCGAAGATTGCTTGTACTACTGTGTTTGTGTAAATATAGAAATGGTGGCTTTAATCAAATCGATGTGCCTGGTGGGTATGCTTGTGCTTGTTGTGAGTGTTGTTGAACAAGTGAACGGAGCTGGAGAGTGTGGAAGATCATCAACACCAGATGATGAAGCAACGAAGCTTGCTCCATGTGCAATGGCTGCTAGGGACCCCAACGCCGACGTGAGCAGCAGTTGCTGCACTCAGGTGAAGAGAATAGGAAAGAACCCGAGCTGTCTCTGTGCGGCAATTCTTTCAAACACCGCCAAGGCTGCAGGATTCAAACCTGCAATCGCCATTACCATTCCCAAAAGATGCAACATTTCTGATTTTCCTGTGGGGTACAAGTGTTGAGGTCAGTTTATGTCAAGGTAGTATAAATAGTTTCATTGCTTCGTGGGCTAAAATACAAACTGAGATTATCGTGATTATGGATTTTGCAGCTTACACTGTTCCATAATCGAGCATAAAGCTAGAGTGGAAAGCCATGGCTTCCATGGATAGAGCATGAAGTACCTTACAAAGCTTCTCAGTTGTCTGTTCTACTACTAGTGTTAATAAAAGCTCTCAGCTTCAATGTCATATCCTGAATATAACTTCAAAAACTCTGCAAGTTTCTGTAATAATAACAGACAGGTTCTGACATAACTGAAAATTCCAACTTAAGTGATAGACCAACGTGGGCCACGCAAAACAGATTCATCAGAAGATCAAAATCTGACACGAAAGATGTTATAGTGGCTGAAGAATCTTTGTCCTCAGCTTAAGATATCTAAATGTAACAACCAGACCTTAACCAACCCTTGGAAAGGTATCATCACACAGATTCACTGATAAGGACTTTAAAGGAATTGGTGAGTCAAGTTATTGATTAGAAGATAATAAGCCACAAATTGTTGGTGTTAGGCTCAGGATACGGGACAGTTTGAAGACAAAAGAAGAGGATCGAACAGATCTAAGATAATTCCGCCATTTGAGAATTCCATGACCGGAATTCTGAATACTTCGTCGAGACAATGTTTCTGAAAACAACGTCAGGGACGGAACTGAAGAAGCTAAAAAGAAACGAATTTTGTAACATAACGAAGCTTTGACCAAGTCTCCTGCCTATGCTTCTAGGAAATTAATGTAACCCTCCTAACTTTAGTATATGGTACAACGAATCCTCCAAGTTTTTAGCAGAAATCTATAATGTTCAACAGTTTTGTGGATCACAAGGTGAAGGCTAATTAACAATCTGTTGTTGGTTAAGATCTTTCAATCCCATAAACGAACCTTGACAATATTATTACATGGCGTACTTATCAAATACCTACGTTGGTGTTGGTTTGGTGTTGCTGGTTAACAGCGACAGGCCATGGGAAATGGTACCCCAGAACCAACGAGGAAGGTCATGGTGGTAGCAGACCCTACTCGTGAATCAGCAGGTGCACTTCAATATGCACTATCCCATGTAGTTCTTGAGAATGATGAGTTGATATTGATCCACATTGCCAACCCAAGTTCATGGAGAGACACGTTCACGTTCCTTAGAAGGTCCGGTGTTTCTTATGTCTATATGATTGCCAATAACTCCGTCACAGACGGTGGTGGTTCCGCCCATATTGGTGGTGGTGGTGGTGGTGAGGTTGACTTTCTGGAAGAAATGAAGCAGTTGTGTGAGGTTGCCCACCCAAAACTTCGTGTTCGTGTAGAGAGAATGCCGTCGGAAGCCAAAGACAAGGCCAAAGCTATCCTTGTTCAGACCAAATCCATAGGAGTTGATCTTCTTATCGTCGGACAAAGACGAAGCCTCTCCAATGTGTTATTAGGGTATATTCATAATCCTTATCATTTCCTGAGAAATCTATGTTCTTTTATTCTCTGTAACTAAGATGATTGTTTCTGCAAAGTTGTTCATCTTTATCATCTATGTTTCACCCAATGTTTTGAATCTGCATAAATGATTCAGGTCATATAGGAGATCAGGAGGTTCAGGAACAAGAGGTTTCGACATAGCACAATACTTGATCGAGAAATGCAATTGCACCTGTGTAGGAGTCCAGAAAAAGGGCCAAAATGCAGGCTATGTTCTAAATACCAAAACCCAGAAAAATTTCTGGCTCCTAGCTTAGTTTTCATTCCTTCCATTGGATCACTCAACTTGCTTCATCATCATTCCCTTTCCCAGTTCAGTGTACTTAAAAATCATAATGTGATCACTTGTTTTTTTTTTTTTGATGATATATGGAAGATCAATTTGAGATCTTTCTTCAATTCTTATTTAGTCTCTACAATGTCTCAGAAGTAAAATATACAGAAAGTTGCAGTAGAAACCAACTTATAATTTCTCCATTTTCTTTCTGCAGAATTCTTATAAACCTATGATCTCTGAAGTAAATTGCATATACTGAACATCACAGGATCAAGTTCAATGCGTTTTAATGGGAACAGATGTTGAAAGAGTAAATCAAACAAGAATAACAACATATTAAAAGTAACAGAAAGCAACAATTGATTATTAGTGAAACTTCAAATACAGGATCAAGTTCAACATCTTTTACAATAAAAATTTGCACAAAAGAAGCAACAAAAAAAAAAGATAATGGTTTTTCCATAAAGATATATGTGGTTTTTTGGCTGTAAGTACCCAACAGTTAACCAGCCAACTGCTACTACTACTGCAACTTCCTATCTTTGAAACAAAAGATAGATGCTGCCGCTTCCCTATCTAATATACCTGCAAGGGACCGGATTCAGGAATTAGTAACATAAGAAAGGGATTAAAAGTAACTACTTTTTAAATAGGAAAGGGTATATAGTTTGGTTTTTTAAGGAAGAAAATGTCAATTAGCGATAGGCTCCAGTTGTCCGTTATCTGCTTTCGCACTACATCATATAACCCGAATCGCTAGAAAAATTTGCGAATAAGATCTGAAATGTTCAATGGACGGTTATCTGCTAATACTACAGCTAAGCCAGAATAACAATCCTCATTAGTCCATTCACAGAAGCTTCAACACTACATTACACTTCAAGAATGTAGGCAATACCTAGGTGAGTATATGCCTTGGTTCCATGTGAAACCTTAGTAATAGAGAGATCCTGGAAGAAGAAAAGGAAGAGCAGGAGATAAAGTTAGGCCGCAAATACATTTCGATAATGCCTTATCCACAGAGAGAGTAACAAAAAGGAAACCATACCCTGCCACCAGTTTCCTCTTGAAGCACTTCCTGTATCATCTTCTGTTGCATCCTTCTTGAACTGTTGATAGAACAAACTTGTTAGCAACCTCTTATGTGGGCATGTCGGTGGGAATTTTGATATTATGAGATCATTATGCCTTTTAATGAGTTCTTCTTTCTCAAACCTATCATCATTTTCATATAGCCAGAAAATTCTGTACAGCTTGCAAGTAGTTGCTACTTCCCAATATCTTGGTGTTGATGGCATTACAATTCCATTTTTTCTTGTTGTAAACAATATTAACGGCCATAAAAGCACTAGGTTTATGGAATTCATTAGTAAAGTAAGTTCGTAAACATCTGATATGCCAATCTTCCCAAATTATGACGTCTTTGGAAGAAAGATTTCGCGAGGATATGTAACCTATTGCATGATTTACTCACCATTGAGTTCATAGTGGAGCCCGACGAGTTCTGTGGATGGTTATAGATGTCTTGACCACCATAGTAGATTGAAGAACTAAGGTGGCATGGTTGCTGTACTCTTTGCTCCTGATAAATAGAATTCACATCCCTACTTGCTGTGCTCTGACTTTCTCCTTCATTACTCTTCGAGGTACCATCTGAGCATGTGTATTTGAAAACTTAAGCAGAATTACATTGAACAAATTGAAAATCTAAAGCAGCAATACACCTCTGTGTATAAAGATTTCCATTTTTCTTTTCTACTCGTATTCTCGAAAACAGAACAGTGAACATTGAGAACACAAAGCATTTCAAGACAAAACAGAGTACTTGAATTATAACTAACTTAAGGAAAAACATAGGCAGGCCCACGCTGTTAATATACTAACCGTGAGTTTCATGTTTGGTGTTCCAAGTTTCGTTTGCAGGATCCTGCCTTCTCCCAACCATTCCTACCCCCTAAATCAGCATCAGAAATTAGAAAATAGAAACAAGTGAAGTTTCATACTTTGAACCCATAAACACCAGCAGAGACTTCGAGTCATGTAAATAATCTCAATTGTGAGAAAAAAAAAAAACAATCTTGGTCAATCTTGACAGTTTAGGATTCGTGAGAATAAAAATCTAAAAGCATCAAGACTCATACATAGAATCCCAGGATAAAGATGAGAGAAAGATTCAAAACTGAAGTATCAATAACCTCGACTGTTCACCAATCACTGAATACAGAGCAGGCCAAACTAGAATAATTGATTCAAGAGCAACTCCATTGATTATATAAAAGAAAGTTGAATTTAAAGCACACAAAACCAAGAAACCAAAAGAACAGAAACGCAAAGCATACCTTCGAAGACGGTGCAAAAATAGACCCGAAAATCCCCGGAGAAGCAGAGGACTCCTTGGAATCAAACAACTCAGAAGTGAATGAAGCAGAGGAGCCCACTTGCTGCGTCTTTCTATCCATCAACACAGACCGTCTTTCTAAAACCTACGTGTATCGCTAAAAATCACACCCTGCAAACCAATACGATATTGGGCTGTATATAAACAAATGTCACAACGGTCAGACCGACACCACCGTCCAGTAACCAAAGGGAAGATGACGACTTTCTTGAGGGAACCGACAGAGGGAAACAGAGGAAAAAGATGTGAAACGATAAGAAGAAGAGAAAAGATGACACGTGAAGAGGAGAAGAGACTGGAGAGCGTTTGTTTTGTAGAAGAAAACGAATCCCCAATTTATAAGGTGAAGTTGGAATGGCAACAACAAACAGAGAGAGAGTTGTTTACAATATTACTATAATGATGTTGATGTGAAATTCCTACTTCTCGCCGAAGATCTCTCTCTTTTTCCATTTCTGTTTCTCGTCGTGCTTGGACTTGTCGACAGATCACCACATGTTTGCCACGTACTGACTGATGGGTTAATCCTAAGTTCGAAGCTTTGAGATTGATAACAACCCTCCAACGTTTTACCGGCGCGAGTTAGTTTTAATGGATAATCATAACTACCGCCACTTGAGTCATCTGGCCTTACCCTGCACCTGAACTGAATCTTGACTTTTCTTCTTTGTTCAAACTTCCTCTGTGTTTTTCTTTGGCTGTTTTTTGGTACGGCGAATGAGGTGAGACACTCAAGCTGAACACAACTTACAAAGGTGGAAACTTTTTGGAAAGGAAATTAAATATTTTTTTAACTTTTTCCTAAAAAAATATTTACTTTAAATTTTTAAATATTTTTAATTCAATAATAATTTGTCCAAATTTTTAATAATCGGATCAAAAATTAAATTGATAAGATAAGATATTTAAGATTTACAAGATTTGATTGATATTAAATTATTATAAAACTGATTAAAATGTTGTTAAATAAAATTAACTATTTTATTTATAAATTGAAAGATTAATTAATAAAATAATTAATTTTAGAAAATATTAAATTAAATTAAATTATAAATTAACTAATAAATAATCATAAATATTTTAAATTTAATCTATATAATTTTTTTTGACAACTAAGAAAAAACTAAAACTACCTTATAAAATAAATACTACAAGCATCAATCCATATAATCAAGAAGAGGGCTTTAAAAATATTATCTCAAACTTGAAAATTAAAAAAAAATCCCATGACCCAATTTAGCTAGACAATCTACTGTAAAATTACTTTCACGAAACATATATCTAATAAAACAAGTCCAATTCTTAGCAAGTAAATATTGAATATCCACAACCAAAACAGATAGGAGATGTGAAGAAATAACACTTCAAGTTACCATCCGAATTACCTCCATGATATCAGATTCTACCATGACTTGTTGAAAAACGTAATCCTACACAAAAATCAAACCATTCCAAATAGATCATAACTCTCCCACTAAGATAATTAAAACACCAATTCGAAACAAATATCTCCTAGTTAGCAACCAAATGAATCACGAAATAACTTTATACTATTAACCAGCCCAATATTAAAAATAAAACTGTCATCACAATTTAACTTCACCCAACCAAATAGTGGTACAGACCAAATCATCTAATGCCTCGTTCCTTAACGCTTTGGTTTTAAATAAGAAGTCAAATACACATCCTCGTGTATATGATTTTAAAAATTAATTATTGTGATATGTAAACGATGACCTTATCCTTTTATCTTTGTTGATGGTTAGTGGGACCCGCTGCCGAAAAGTTTCAGATATACACGGAACGATCGTAATTTAATAAATATGGTCATTATGAAAATTACTAAATTAATAATTCTCTACTGTTTTTACTAAAAATGTGTTCTTCAAACAAATCCTAATTAATATTATTTTAAATAATTAGTTTACCTTTTAAATATTTTCAAATATAAAATTTAAAACAATTAATTTAATATAATCTACTACTTAATTTTAAATTGTTTACTAATTAAATAATTTATTTTAAATACTTAGTTTATAATTATCCTTTGGATTAATTAAAAAAATTCACACTTTGCTCAATTTTGTAATTATACTTCCAATTTTAAAGAGTGACAATAAAATATTTAATTTTTTAATTTTTTTAATTATAGCTCAAAGTCTCTCTCTCTATTTCTCTAACTTCCTTTTATTTCATATAGGTCATTTATAAGCATTCTCTCTATTAGTTAGGAATAAAACTGTGTATTATTTAACCTCCTCAAATCTTACAAAATAGAGAAATTTATATTGAATGTTGTTGTAGTTATTTATCGAAAGCATAAGTGTTTTATTGCCTCGTTTTAAAGTTTGATTTATAATTATAAAATTGAGCTAAGTTGAGGGTTATTTTATAATTAACTATTATCCTTTGATAACATTAAATTTGTAATTTACCCAAGTCTTATTTATTTTAATAATGTTCATAGTTAAAAATTAATCAATTTATTAATTTTTATAAATTATAATGAATATTTTAATATTATTTTTTAATTGAATTTTTATTTATTGGACTTTTAGATGTAGGATAAGGTTGGGTGGAGGATAGCGTGTAGATGGAGGCACTGGGGTAAATAAAAAGCTTTAAAAAGAGGAGTGCCGAGTGCCGACGCAAGTAGAGTCAAGGAAAGCGACAAAAGGATGAGTCATGAGGGGGTTCGAGCCACTGTGGGTCGCCGCATGTACGTGCGTCCAATTTTAGGCCACGTGGTCTTGTCGCCGTCCCAAACTAGGATGGATCTGTCATGGTTCGTATCATAGATAATGTCAATTTCACCCTCATTTTTCTTTTTTTAATTATTTTTGTTGGACTTTATTTAAATTATCTTTTAATATTTAAAGATCTATTTATATATCTTTCACAATGAGTTATTGACTTAGTGTAATTTTATGCATCATTATATTAGAGAAAGACTAAATAATGTTGTAAAAAACTATATAATAATTGGTAAATACTTTCTTTTTAACTTTATTTTCCTCCCTTAGCAACAATAATATTAATAATACCCCGTATAAATTTTGCTAAGATTATGTTTGATTAGATGTAAGATTTTTAGTGAAATGTAATAAAATGAAATTATTTATAATAAAATGAAATGAAATGTAAATTAATATAATATTATAAAATTATTGTTTGAGAAGGATAATAGGGTTCATAATATAATATAGTGAAAAGTTGTTTATCATTTTACATTTTATCATATATTTCTCAAATTAGAGATTTCTCGTTTTGAAATTTTTTTTATCATTTTACATTCTATCATATATCCCTCAAATTAGAGATTTCTCGTTTTTACTTTTTATGATAAAATAAGATGTAATATGAAACTTTTATCTTCCTTATCATTTTATTACAAACCCTCTTCTCATATGAAGAAATAATATTACATTACATTTCATTCTATTAATAAACTCCTAACTAAATATAGCATAATGTCTCCTTACTTCTCACTAGTAAAGTGATTGTTTTCAAATGATCCACAAGAAAAATAAGGAAGAAAAAAATAATATTTAGTAAATAAAATATGAAATAAGTAATAAATAATACATAAAAAGAATAAATAAATAATGCAAATCTTTAATCACTAAAACAAAATTTAGTGGTAAAGTTGGTCAAAATGTTAATTATTAAAAGTACAAAATGAATTTTCAAAGAGGCTTCCCATTCAAAGAAAACTTGCTTCAACAAGTTGTAGTTTAGCACGTCAAGGAGTCATTAAAACGACATTGGTCCTAAATCCTAATAGAAAACTTCTACGTTACTACTACTACTTCTCCCTTTTCTTCTTTACAAGCTACCGTCTTAAATTTCTTGGCGTCCTAACAATATTTTTTTAAAAAATACAATATTACTTCAATGCAATTACTAAGCGCCTGATCGGTTGGGTTTATGTGGATCAGTAGAATATTTATTTTTTGAGGAATTTCTCTAAAAAGTCAGTTTATTTTTTAATTGTTAATTAAAAAATAATTTTTAAAAAGGGTTTCATACAATAAATTGTTTAGTAGTATAAAAATAAAAGAACTTTTAATTAAATTTAATTATATTTTATTTTATAATAAATATTATTTTTATATATAAATATTATTTAAAATACATTAAACAATATACAAAATATAATATATTAATTATTATATAATTTTAAACCATATGAAACATGAATAAAAATTTATCTAATCAAATATTTTATATGGATTATAAAATAAGTAAAACTAATATAAAAAATAAATACTAAAATATATAAAAACAATCAAAATATTATATAGATCCCAAAATAAACATGAAGATGACTATGTGAATATTGTAAAAATTATGTGTAAAACATAAAGACAAAATGAAGTAAAAAATAGGCTTATTAATTAATATAAAAAATCGACCTGAAAAAGTATTTTTTATAAGCTCTAAATTTAAATTTCTTAAAAAATTATATTTTGGTTGTAAAAAAAGTTATATCTATTAAAAAATACTTTTCTATTTTACAATCAACCAGTTATTTAAAAAAAAAAAACTTTTACAAAAAAAAAACAATTTTTTTACTCTCAAGAACTCCAACCAAACATGCATTAAATCTCAAAACTCGTAATTGTACGAGAGTGAGCATTATAGGAGCATTGGAGATGGTCTGAGAAGCATCTAGAATAGTCGTTCGTTCTTATCTGAGCTAGTTGTGACATTTCTGCAAGTTGGTTTGAAATTTTGGGCTTTCAGATAAGTCCGTTGTGGATGTTAATCTGCCGTCCATGAAACCGATTTTGGACTTATTGCACGAGACTTGGGAGTGAGCAACTTGTGCACTCGTGACATAGTTACCATTTTTGGGAAACTGGTTACGAAGAACGAGGACAAAATCATATTTTATTCCTTACCATAAATTGAAAGACCAACAATGTGTGGATGAAACTGTAACACATCAACCATTAAAACGTCCCGAGTACAATCACAGAACGGCAACTCAAAAGATTGGAGAAGAAAACAAAAGATTGGTCTTAAGAAGTATGACAGTGAATCCTCTCTTTTTTTAAAGGCAATTGGCAACAAAAAGCAAAATTGAATTGCAGGAGTCCCGTGTGCTTCGTTTTCGCCTTTGCTTATGTTCACATTTATCAAACCAGTTAATTACTGTTTTTAAAAAGAAGAAACATGAGATCCAATGCTCAGCTTGCAAGGCAATCTTTCAAAAAGGTGGCCTACTTAATGCCTCGGTGAAGATGCCTGCAATTTGCATATTAGTGGATTGTACCGGACCTGTAGTGCTATGCTGTACTCTTTCCTCCAACAAAATGAAAGTCTAGCTCCAGATGTTTTACGTGAGCATGATGATAAAGTGGATTTGCAGTGAGACGAAAGGTGCTGTCATTATTACGTAAGAGTGTCCAGATGCCAAGTTTTGTAAGAACGTTATGAATTATAGATATCAAAAAGGACTTGGCCTGGTTCTATTTTGACCCAGGTGAGTGAGGTTGGGCCGGCAATGATCTACCCAACCGAGTCACGGGTCAGGCAAATGTAACATCGTTTTTTACATTTTTTTAAAAAGATTATAGTGGCTCGGCTCGATCCTGGACTACAATGATCCGTCTTTTTTTAAAAAATATATGATGAGACGAGTTGATCCAACCCGTCAAGCCACGAGTTGATTGGGCCCGATCCATTGACATCTCTATTATGAGTCTAGGAAAGCTCAGCCACTATATATGCACCACTGTACATGCAGCAGCTTCTGGCTCATGATCGCTTGTTAACGAATCATCAACGGCTTCGTCGTCACCTGACTTCCTCTGCTGAGTGTCCCCAGTGTCAGGAGGAAGAGACCTCCCTCCATGTTCTGCGCGACTGCCCCAGGGCAAAACAGTTATGGTTCTCTTTCCCTATCTGTGTTATATTGTCTGACTTTTTTGAACTTTCTCTTTCAGATTGGATCTAGGTCAACCTTCACTTGCATAGACGGATCGGTGGCCACGACTGGTCCCTTGTCTTCGGCACAGCCTGCTAGTTCCTATGGGGCTGGCGGAACCGTTCCCTCTTTGAGGCCCACTTCACCTGGCCGGTCTCTCCCGTTATCCCAGTGCTGGAATATGTCCGCCAAATCCACCACACCTCGGAATGGCACCGTACGGTCCTTCAGGGTTCCCGTTCTCGCCAGGCACACCTCATTGGCTGGCATCGACCTGCTCCTGGCTGGGTGAAACTGAATACCGATGGGGCGCGCAAAGGTCCTTCCGGGCTTGCTACTGCAGGGGACCTCCTCCGTGACAGTAATGGTGATTGGTTAGGTGGTTTTGTCCAGAATATTGGTCGGTGTTCCTCGGTCGACGCAAAACTCTGGGCCGTTTTCTCCGGACTCCACATTGCTAGGGAATCGGGTTTTCGAAAGGTGGATTTAGAACTAGATTCCCAAGTGGTCGCTCGTCTTCTCTCTGAGTCCGCTACCCCTATCACATCTCTCAAACCTCTTGTCTTGGGCATCAATGAACTTCTCAATCGTAACTGGGTCGTTTTACCCCATCACATTTACAGAGAGGGTAACAGATGTGCCGATTGGCTTGCGAATTTTGCTGTCAATTTTCAACTAAGGGTTACCTTTTTTGATTCTGCACCTACCGGGTGTCAATCGCTCCTCTTAGAGGACATCACTGGGGTTAGTTTCCCCAGACTAGTCTAGCTTGCTGTTTGTACTTTTCCTTTTCAAAAAAAAAGTGTTGCTTGCTAGAATCCCAAGCGATTAATGTTTTGTCAAAAGAAAAATTCGACATTCCAGTGGTTGAGCGACGAGTGTCTGGGTAGCCTGCCCAATCGTCATTGAAGTCCTAGAGCTCAAGATCGTTATTAATAGAGATGTGAAAGCCATAGTCAACCATGCCAGCTACATAATGAAGAATTCGTTTGACAACTTAAAGATGGGTTTTGATTGGAGCAGACATAAACTGGGAAATGTTGTTCACAATATAGGTAATATTTGGCTATGTAATGGTCAAATATTGGAGCTCCCTGCAATGCTACGATACTTTATGGGATTGGGTAAAAACTCACCTTCAAAAGATGACAACTTGGACCCAAAATAGGTGTTAAGACAGGTTTAGAGGACAACATCTGAGTTCTACCCAACAGTTTATAGGCATACTTAGATTGAGAAAGAAATAATCTTGGAGAAAAATGACTCACTTGACTGCCCAAGTAAATATTGCAGTGTGTAAGGATTTTTTAATCAAACATGTAGACTTATATGTGTATAATTATATATAAAAGCTATCATATAAAGTTGAGCCCAATTAATTAAAGTGATCTTATGATATTTGGGCTTCATGCATCTATTTTAAGTGTGGGCTCTATATGTGTAGATATAACATCCCGTTACCGATGTGAGAGCATATCGGTAATGTGGATGGCTTGAGCAGTGAGTGCTTTCATACTTAGTTTGCACGTATAGTGATTCCGCATCAGTGACATGAGTTAATTGCACATGCATATATTGCAACATGCATTCATGATTATTCCAGCATTTGATTATGATTGTGATTTTGAGAATTAAGCGATAAGTGGAATTGAGTAGTCAATTGATTAGATTGTGAGTTGAGTGAAAAGTGATTTATTGAGAATTGAGAAATAATTTAAATTGAATGGTTGAATTAAGTGAATTGTGATTGGATTGAGAATTTAAAGAGTAATTGAGTTGTATAGTTGAGTGTGAGAGAAAATTTAATGTTAGAGGATTGGAAATTGAGAATTGAGTATAAAATTGAGTGTTTTATATTTTCGAGGAATTATAGGAATTTTTTTGAAATTTTTAGAGTTATGTGATCGGACCAGAAAATTGACCTAGAGACTGATAGTTTTGATTTCGGTCCCGAAAGTGAGTGATTTATAACTTGAAAATTAGAGTTATGAGTTTAAGAATTTTTGTGATGAGCTAGTGGAATTTAGAGGCTGATATTGAATGAAATTGAGGACTGTGATTTATATGTTTAAGTCAAACCCTATATATATGTGTGTTAGGTTTGAATGAGGGATAAAATATTTTCCTTCATTTTCTTCTTCCTCCTTCGTTACCGTCGACGATTGCGAGCTTCTTCCTTGGAGATTTTGTAGTTTCCTTTTATTGTGATCAAGGAGCTGCTAGAGGTCTTGGAGATGTTGAGGTTGAGCTAGTGTTGAGGTTCATAGTGGCTGGGAAAGGAAGGAGAAGAAGCTAGAGGATTTTCGGTGATTTTAGGGCATCGACAATTCAGTGATTGGGTAAGCTTTTAATGTGTTTAATGATGCATTTATGGCATTTATAGTGTTTTAATGTGTTAGTTGGGTAGTTGAGTGAGTTAATGTT
>JANTNU010000004.1:31891498-31908309 GCA_024752395.1 Erythroxylum havanense | reverse complement strand
TTTTCGGTCGGTATTTCCAACGGTCTTAATACCGTCGGGAATTTTCCGTTGGTATTAAGCATTTTCCTTGTAGTGTTCCAAAAGAGTCTATATGAGTTGAAGCAGGCTTTGAGACAGTGGTACATAAAGTTTGACGCCATTATGTGCAATAGTGGATTCCACATGAGTGATAAGGATCAATGTTGCTATTTTAAGAAATTTTCTAATTCTTACGTTGTGTTCTTGTATGTGGATGATATGTTGATTGCAGGATCTAGTTTAAAGAAAATCAACAAATTGAAGAAAGAGATGTTAAAGAAATTTGAGATGAAGGACTTGGGTCTTGCGAAGCAGATTCTTGGGATGAGGATTTTCAAGGATAGCTCGAAAGGCACTTTGAGACTATCCCAGGAAGATTATATGCGTAAGGTTTTGGATCATTTTAGAATTGGTGATGCGAAGCCCAGGAACATTCTATTGGCAAATCATCTCAAATTTTCAAAGGAGCAGTCACTCAGGACAACTGAGGAGCAGGACTACATGTCCAAGGTACTTTACGCTTCTGCAATTGAGAGTTTGATGTATGCTATAGTCTGCACTAGACCAGACATAGCGTTTCCAGTGAGAGCAGTGGCTAGATTTATGACTGATCCTGGTAAGGCACATTAGGAAACTATGAAATGGATTCTAAGATACTTAAAAGGCGCTGCTAGTACTTCGCTTGTGTTTGATAAGAGCAAGGTTGAACTAAAAGGGTTTGTTGATGCTGATTTGAACAGGGATTTTGACACCAATAAAAGTATAACTGGGTATGTCTTCACACTTGGTGGTATAGCTGTGAGTTGAATGTCTAGACTTTAAAAGTATATTGCAATGTCTACCACAGAGTCAGAATATGTTGCTATGTCTGAAGCTGGGAAAGAAATGATTTGGTTACAAGATTTTTTTGAAAGTTATAGGCAAGAAGCATCATGATGGTGTTCTTACAGTGACAATTAAAGTGCCATACAGTTGACCGAGAATCTAGTTTTGCATTCAAGAACCAAGCATATCAGGCGCAGGTTCCACTTCATTTGTAGTTTAATTGAGAATGGTAATATGTTGCTTGAGAAAATCTTGGGTAGTAAGAACCAATTGATATGTTAACTAAAGGGGGTTGATGTTGGGAAACTGAGGTTATGCAAGACCTCAATTGGCCTCCATGATTGATAGTGAGGCAATGATGGTGCACTAGGTGGATGTGTGATGATAGAAAGTAGAGTTGGTGATGAGGAAGTCGGATCTTTAGTCTCCAAGTGGGAGATTGGTGAGGACATGGGGCTTAAGTATGAAGAACCTGGGATGTGGGCTCAATTATTTACGCTCTTTACGTTTCTTTTTTATTGTCTCCTAATTGTGTGGGGCTTCTTGTTAAGAATTATTATTATATAGCAACACAAAAACAAAGTGTACGTTAGTCTCTTGTACTTTAGTCAAAACAAAAGAAATAAACCTAATACATCATCTCGTGGATCGTAGCCGCATTGGTGAATCATGTAAAATATTCCCTGTGTCTCCTTTGTTTTCTTTTCATTCTTACTCTTGCTATTGTGCGTGTGATTCCACGATCCTTTCACATCCTTGGAGGAAAAAAAGATGATAAGAGGATTCTTAATCTGTAATCTTGCAGGTTACAAGACTAGATTACAGATTAAGAATCTGACAACCTTGTAGGCTCTCTTTCAAGCATTGTCTGGATCATGTCTCTTTGACAAGGGAGGTGGTAATGCAATGAAACGGGTTTTCGAGATGAATGGCCAGAAATGATCAGTTGTCCGTGAACATTCGAGGGTCTTAAATTAGATCCATCAATATCACAGTACCTGCCTCCGGAATGGCAGCACAAAAGCACAAATGGACACTTAACATTACAGAATGATAAGAACGATTATATTAGAGAGAAGTTGGATTATATACGATTCAGGAACTTAAAAATCTAATATGTTCGGTGTTTCTCCTACACTAACATGGGGATTCAGAATCTCTTTAGATCCTATTATATGGATATTAGTATAGTTCTTGGACGGTCATCTCAGTTTCCTGTCAGGCTTTTCTCCTTTTCTGAACCCGAAATTGCGTGTTGGAGATCCTGTTGCTAGTTCAGGAACTAGGTGAGTTGCATGTGCACGGAACTCTGACAACAGGCATGTCAGGTCACACCCTCAGGTCCTGATAGTATCATCCAAACCCTGAAATAACAAATCCACCGTAGTTTTCTGAAAGAATTGATTAACACTAACTATGTATTAAACAAAATCTGAATTGAAGAAGATGAAAAGTAAAAAGATACGACATTGCACCAGCCGGGAATCGAACCCGGGTCTGTACCGTGGCAGGGTACTATTCTACCACTAGACCACTGGTGCTTGATGCTACGTAGTAGGCAACTCTTTGTAGGACTGAAAATATCTTTGTTGTTCGACTACTTCACCGTCCAACAATGGATCTCTCGCTCTCTATTTCCCAACACAACTCTGCTTCTCTAAAACACTATAATCGTTAAACCCACTAATCTTCTTCTCCAAACTCTCGGGGCCACCGTTGTCCTAATGGGCGGCGTCTCCAAGTGGTAATGGAACTATGGAAGTCAATGCGGAAGAGAAAAGCCAGAGAACTCCTCAAAGCTCGGATTTTTCCTGAGAGACAACTTTCTTGAGGCGAAAGAGAGCTGAGCTTAAAGCGGCTGTTTAGGAGCTTGAAGGACCATGCGAGGTTGTCAGAAAAGTTTCGAACTTGTTCTCGGTCAGCGTCGATAAGCAATTTAAGGTTCTATCCGACGGGTTTTCAGGTACCTGGTGATTTGGGTTTGTGGTCGGAGAGAGACGGGTCTCTGAGAATCGAGATGGATTTCCTCTGCAAGGTTTTTTCTTTTTTTTTTTTCCCCCTCCCTGAGGGGATTACTCGTATTAAGCCTTGCGAGAAAAATTTCTGGGATTGATGAATCTGACGAGGAAAAGTTGAATTTGGGTATGGAAATTGAGAGTCAAATGAGAAGTCAAGATGGTTTGACAGAAAAATCCAAGCTTCGGTTTATTGGATATGGAAGATGGTTTGAACTCGGAGAATGGACATAGAAATGAATTGTACAGTGAACCGAGTGAACTTCTAGTGATTGGATACAGGGAAAGTTGCGTTTTTTTTTTTGGATACAAAGCAAGGAGAAGTGGGTGCAATGTTGCTTAATGATGGTGGTCTGACTAATGGAAGCAATGGTTGGATTGGTGTGAGGGAATATCGAATGAATTCTGAGTCTGATGGTTATGACATGAGGTTGCATTAAACTGTTGCAAAAATGGGGGTGGCCATAGGGAAGGCATTTGAGCCTTGAATCGTTGAATTTGTTGGGATTCCGCTGAGTGAAGAACTGAAATTTATGAAATGAGAAGAAACAGTGGTTTCCTTATTCTGATTCACGAAATTGTTGACAGTTTCTGTAGATGCAACTGTTGTAACTAACAAGCATTTCGTCTTTGGTCACTTTGTGGATTAGGTGTGAATTAATGGGGGATAATCAGGTAAACCACTGCCCTTTTTTTAGACATTTTGTGTACATATCTTTATGCATTCCCCTTGTTTTCCGGTATCTGCTTGATGATGATGTGTATTGAATTTAGCATGTTTTTGTTTCTGTTATTGACCATTATTGCTTGATTTATCTGCTGCAAGATATTACCAATAGTAGCAATGATTTGTTATTGAAAGTTATATACATTTAGGTACTTGGTCAAAACAAGCGTGGTTTATTTATCAGCTTACCGTATGCCAGAAATTCGAGTAATGTGCGTAGGCAATATAGGAATAAGTAATTCCACCATGGTAGCTTACCTGTTGTTCAAGACTGATGCTTGATTCTAACTCTTAAATGTACTCGCTTGAATATATTTAATTACCTCTAAGCCTGTTTTGTAGCTGATCATTGCTATACTGCACTGGAAAAACAGAGTTTTTGTTGGTAAAAGCAATTGATTTGATGTCCAGCTTGATTTGGTGGGTTATTCTTATCTTTTTACATGACAAATTGTTGACACCGACATGGTTTTTTCTCAGAAAAATCGTAGATAATCCTCAAAGATATGATCTTGGATTAGAAAGTGCATGTCTATTTTCTCATACAGGTTAACTTATTGTTGGCATGCTGAAAATGAAACTTCTAAATAACTAGAAGAGGAGGGGCTTCCCCCCTTCAGATAACTTAGAGCACTGAGCTTATCTTTTGAGGATGTTAAGTTATTTCCACTTAGTTGTCACATCGTTATCTTGTTCAAAGCGTCAAAGAATCTTTTCTTGTTCATTTGCAGCATTTGCTTACTTCTTATTGGCCCAGGCAATTGTTTCCAAATGAATCCTATTAGATTGTCATTCCACTCCTCTTTCTGGAGAGTCAAAAGTCAACCCACATCAACGCTCATACACCACATATCTTCATGATGCATGAGTGGCATGGTGAGCTGTTGCCCTTATTTCATCCAACCCACTCAAACCCATTTTAGTGGGTCTTATCTCAGTTTGTATCTGAATCTGACTTTCTGTTCATATAGAAGTTCATCGTAGACCCCCACGGGCATTCTTTTTTGGTGCTTAAGACACTTTCTAATGAGAAGTCATTTTCTTACATGAAAAAAAAATATGATATCTATTTATAACTTTTCAATTTCTTGTACAATGAATTAAAAGGTAGTGAAGCCGTGATCAAATTGTCATGCATTTGGCAGTGTGAATAAGGCCTGTTGGAATAGTACTTCTTCTGTAGTTCTTTGCTGGTGCTTTCTTTTTTCTGCACCTGAAGGGCAACCTTACCATTTGATGCTATTGCCTGTAGTTTTCCACCACTATTATCACCTAAACATGAAAGGTTAAGGAGTTGTGGCATTTACTGTTGGCCAACTTAGTGCTGCTGCTACATATCCTATTGATATCTCCAAGGTTACTGTTCAGGCTTGTGCATGAAGTAGCAGGCACTTCACTAGCACTCCAAAGCTAAAAATCTAAAGAAAGATCTAAAACTGATCTCTAGGCACTCCTGTCTCAACCAGATGACTTACTGTCAAAGCACTGAAAGATCAAACAGTCCATGGAGTGGCTTGAACTGCCAAGAATACAAAACCTCACCAAATCAGAGCTACCTTCTGGACTATGAGTATATTTCTGGAAGAAAACGACCCTTTCCTTGATTTTTTAATTCTCAGGAACAGCTATGGGTGGCTTGTATGATATTGATCTGTGAATGACAGGCAACAACATGATTGGTAGATACAAATTTGAAAAAGGAATCTGATGGTGATGGAGAATAGTGGCTAGTGGGCATATAATTCTTCTGTCCTTGTTGCTTCTTTTGAGCTATAGATGTGTTTTCACAGTTTCACTTTCATTGAACAGGACTGGTAGGTGGTTCTGATAAGGAAAATCAATTTGCAAAATGAAAAACACATGATCCGTTGAAACAAGAAACCATTTTTTTACCAGGATCATCAAATTATTCCACCAATTTCTTCAATAATTGCTTCATTTGAAAGAAAGGGAAGGATAACATCCGCTTACCTCTGCTAATGTGTTTTTACTAATTTAAGTAAGCAGTTTCCTTCAAATGTCAAAATCTTCCCTTTAGGTATGATGAACCATTGAATAAACCAAAGTGCTCTAGCCACCATTGAAAAGTTAATCATCAGCAATGAACAATGAAGGCCATTACCATGAACTTCAGTTGATCAGAGCCGTAAATGACACGTTCCAGTTGATAAGTTTAGTTATAGTTTATAGAGTTGTGGTGATATCTATCAAGAATACAGTCATTAAAGCAAAGATTTTGACCTCCTCCTGGAGTTTTAAGCCAAGTGAAATGATTAGCTATAATTTGAATCACTTTGCTTTAAAAGTGGCTTTAAAACACTAAGTGGTGGCACAATATGAATGTGCTTATTTAGTAATATTAAATATGGAATTGCAATTAAAAGAACTAATGCAATCTTTTTGTTTCAGCCACTTAATCACACCCCTTTTGGTCCACCAACTGGGGAACTAGTTTATGATCACATGGTAGGAGACCCGAGCAATGATACGAATATTATATATTATCAGACTTGATACTAAATTTAATTTTAGTATGATATG
Organism: Erythroxylum havanense; assembly: GCA_024752395.1. Lineage (NCBI taxonomy): Eukaryota > Viridiplantae > Streptophyta > Magnoliopsida > Malpighiales > Erythroxylaceae > Erythroxylum > Erythroxylum havanense. Next base: position 31,902,183 of record JANTNU010000004.1, on the reverse strand, counting down.
GTAGTAGTATCGATTAATGCTGATATCATTTTAGATAATTTTAAAAAAAATATATAATAAGTTTTAAGTTTTATAAAATTGTAAAATAATGTCTCAATATAATATGTTATACAATTTGTTACTTTATTTCAATCATATCTTAAGAAATCATAATAATATAAATTTGATATAATAAATACTTTTTTATTTTTATTATTATTGTTTTCACATATTTCTTATAAAACAAAATAAATTAATTTTAAATATTATCTCTACATATTTCAAAAGTTATTATAATATTTTTATATTTATATATTAAAAAGTATGTATTATCGACATAAAAATATTAAATATAATTATATTAAACTAATATATTTAGTTAACCACTTTATACAATTATATTTTTAAGTATAAGTGATTATTATTTTATATAGAAAAATTTAAAAAAAAATTAATTTAGTCCAATCTTCTTCTTGTTTCAGCCACTTAATCACACCTTTTAATCAATTTGACCTTTTCCTGTATTTTTAAATATTCTCTTGGCTCACTTATTGTAATTTTTATTTTTGTTTCTTAATTTAAGTTTATATCTTTAAATAATATAATTTATTGTTAATATTTATGTAATGATATCATTATTATTACTATTGTTCATAACATCCGAAATAAAAGTTAGCGATATATTAATTAACTAGTTTATTTTATCTCTTATGTAATGCTTATTATTAAAGATTAATAATAAATTCATCCTATCTTATTAAAAATAAAAAATAATAAGTAAGTTAATATTTTTTATTAAAATATATTTAAATTTTTAGATCAATCGTTTTAATTTTTATATTTAAATAACTTTTAAATATGAAATTCATGTATTTTATGATATTTAAATTTAAAATATACTCATTAATAATTATAAATTTCAGAAAAAGTTTTTTCAAAAATTATTTTTTAAATTTGTAATTAATTATAAAAGTAGAATAAAAATATATTATTTATCATTCATAATTTTATTAGTATTTAATATTAAATAATTGAATTCATTATGACAAATCCATAACGGAAGCCTGATGTCTTATAACTCATGAACACGAACATAGAACTATTACCAAGTATGACTGATTCAATTTTAAGAAACTCATGAAAGGAAAAGTTTGTCGACAGAAGACATTACAATCCTTAAATTATGTGAATGAGGTCAAACAATATCTTTACTCTTGGTATTACCTTTTGAAAAGAGAGGAACTTTTTCTGCAGATTCGTATCCAACAATCATGGACGCCAAACTGAACCACAGTCAAGACATTTTGCTGTGAATTTAACACTTAACGCTTTATCTTTTCCTGCAAAACAAAGTTGCAGATTTCATATTCATCCCTTTTTTGCTTCCGGGTTTTTTATTAATAACCAGACCTAACTTCCTGGATTTTCTGAAGAAAATAAGACAAAACCTGGTTAAAATTCGATCTAATCCTGTCATCAGAAACTTGCTGATAAAGTTTGGACCATCTCATACTTGGCAGATCAGACGTTGAGATATGAATGAATATGAACAGAACATTACATAATGCATCGAATCTTAGTGGGGGAATATAGATGATCGTGGGGTCTTTTATTAGTAATATTTGGAGGATAGTGGAGGAGAGAAACTGGTGAGGGATGCCATTCCTATCTATAGACCGAAAGTGACGTCTTGTGGCTGTGGGAGTGATCATTACATCGTTTTTCTCTTTCACAATAATTGCCAAAAGAAAATTGTTTCTTTTCATGCTGCAAAAAAACCTGTCAAACTCAAAGAAAAGTGACCATTCAATGGTGGTCAACAGAGAGAATAGCTTCCTCTATATAAGAAACGAACCCCATAGCAGTTTATAAACCATAAGATTGTGTTATTGCTTCTGTTACCATACCAGAAGAGACATGGAATTTGAGAAAGGAGCACAAACCTGCAGAGAAGTTGATGAAGAGAAATGGGTATATGATTCTTCAGTGGATCATAAAGGGAAGCTTCCGCTTCGAGCTTCAACTGGTGTTTGGAAAGCTGCTAGCTTTATCATCGGTAAGAAATGAAAAATACTTAAAAGATGACGAAGAAGAAAGTCTCGTGTTGTTTTTACGTACAATATCAATCATTGTCCAATCCTTAGTCCTTTAATTCTGTTAACTTCTTCAGCTCATCCATGGAGGAAAGGATGAAGGTCTTGTTCATGCATGTTCATGTATGAAAGTTTCCTGAATTGTCTTCGTTCACATGGTCAATACAGTCCTGAGAAAAATAAAGTACCACAATGCATAAAATCACCTTATCCTAAAGATAATTTGGTCGTTATTTCTGTTATATTAGAAACTACCAAATCATAGTAACTCATGTATGATGTATTATGTATATGTTTTCTGTACTTGCATAAATATTCAATACATGTCTTATACTATTTATCTTAACTTTATGAAGATAGTTGACTATGAATACAAATGTTATTTAAATTGAAATTATTATTTAAGTTTGAATTATTAATTTATGAACTAATTTATTTAAAATATTTGATTATATATTAATATTCTAGCTAGGCCTAGGAGATACAGGATCTAACTATAGATTCCTAAATTATATGCCTTGCTTACACCAATAAACCAAACTGGTGGATACCCTTTTTTATGGACATATGTTTCTATCATTGGACTTCAGTCTTTAGTGGAGATTTTGCATGCAGCCCATATACTCAGGAGGAACAGAAGATACGAAACCATGTATAAAGATTTGATAATGAATGGAGGGACCAGTTTAGCACTATGATTTAACTTTATACGACTGTCTTTTCACAGAGACTAGGACATCAGTATATGGCACAACAGTACAGCCTTCTCCAATTTGTTTAGTGATTGGTTATGATTCTCCAGCTTTGGTACTTACATATATTAGTGTTGTTATGAGTGAAAGTTTATACATTTTTATTCTTTCGGCTGCAATCATCAAACTTTGAAGAACTTACGCCTGTCAAGGTGTTAGGAAAGTATGTGTAGTAAGAAAAGAAATAGTACAAGAGAGAACAAATATGAATATAAGAAGAATTTAATCAAGGTTTGACTATGAAGATATTGAAGAAATATTAAATTAGGTTTATAAATATATTCTTATATGTAATTCTTAATTATATAGTTTAAAATATGATTTAAAGTTCTTCTAAATCAATTTTTTTGAAAATTTTGGTAATTAGTTTCTTGTTTGATGCTTATCAACCTATTGTTTTTTGTTGAGCAGCAATCGAATTTAGTGAGAGGTTGAGTTACTTTGGCATAGCAACCAGCTTGATTATATATCTGACAAAGGTGATTCACGAAGACCTGAAGACTGCTGCCAGGAGTGTTAACTACTGGTCTGGTGTCACCACGTTGATGCCACTCATTGGAGGGTTCGTTGCTGATGCTTACTTGGGAAGGTTTTCAACAGTCTTTGTTTCCTCTATACTCTATCTTCTGGTAATCAAAACTTCCATTTTCATAAGCTTGTCAGGATTTTTTATGAGCCAGTTTAATAACTTTCAACCTGTGGACGAACAGGGATTGATCTTATTAACAATGTCATGGTTCGTTCCAAGTCTAAAGCCTTGTAGTGAAGGTGCTTGTCATGAGCCAAGAAAAGTTCATGAAGTGGTGTTCTTTCTGGCTATTTACTTGATCTCCATAGGAACTGGAGGGCACAAGCCAGCCTTGGAGAGCTTTGGAGCGGACCAATTCGACGATGATCATAGCAAGGAAAGAAGGGAAAAGATGTCGTATTTCAACTGGTGGAGTTGTGGACTTTGTTGCGGACTCTTACTTGGTGTGACCTTGATCGTTTATGTGCAAGACCATGTGAGCTGGGGTGTTGCAGACATTATTCTCACCGCAGTTATGGCCATGTCACTGGTTATATTCATTATTGGAAGACCATTTTATCGATATAGAGTCCCAACAGGAAGCCCTCTAACGCCATTGTTACAAGTTCTTGTTGCTGCTATCAGAAAAAGAAACCTACCTAGTCCTTCCAATTCTGCTCAACTCTACGAGGTCTCGAATTCACAAATGGACCGAGGAAGACTTCTATGTCATACCGATAAGCTCAAGTAATGATTCTATTCCAAGTTGATATGTGGTATCATATACAAATTTAACCATTTAAGTAACTTAATAATCTTGCTTTTGACTCGCAGGTTTCTTGATAAAGCAGCTGTCGTTGAAGAGACACAAAACTCTGCAGAGAAAGTAAGTCCATGGAGACTTACGACTGTGACCAAAGTTGAGGAAATGAAGCTTATCCTTAACATGATACCAATATGGATAGCTTCATTGCCCTTCGGTATTTGCGTAGCACAAACCTCGACTTTCTTCGTCAAACAAAGCACTACGCTGAATCGAAACATTGGTAATAGCTTCCAAATGCCTCCGGCTTGGATCTACGCTGTTGCTGCTATTGGATTGATTATATCTGTTATCATTTACGAGAAGATCCTCGTTCCAATACTAAGAAGGGTTACAGGAAACGAGCGAGGAATAAATATCCTGCAAAGGATTGGTATTGGAATGCTTTTCTGTGTAGCTACAATGGTTGTTGCTGCTCTGGTCGAGAGAAGAAGACTAAACCTCGTGGAGAAGAATCCACTAAAAGGTTCGATCACAATGAGTGTGTTATGGTTAGCTCCACAGTTCCTCATCATTGGGATAGGAGATGGGTTCACATTGGTAGGATTACAAGAGTACTTTTACGAACAAGTTCCTGATTCTATGAGAAGTTTAGGAATTGCTTTCTATCTAAGTGTGATTGGAGCTGCAAACTTCATAAGCAGTTTCTTGATTACTACGGTCGATCACATGACAAGAAAAGATGGCAAGAGCTGGTTTGGGAAGGACTTAAACAGCAGTCGACTGGACAATTTTTACTGGCTTTTGGCAGCTATGACAACAGCAAACTTGTTCCTGTACGTGTTCTTGGCTCGTCGTTATAATTATAAAAATGTTCAGAGAACTGTAGCTGTTGCAGACTGCAACGAAGATGATTCTGCTGCTTGAAGTGTGCAGACCACACTTGGTAGCATATGTAGCATGTCATCTTATATATGTATGATATTTCAGTTATATTTATGAGTATTTACATTAAATCCAAAAATGCTGGCTTCAAATATAAGCTATTAACCTTCTCGCATTGTATGTTATAAAAAAAAAGCCATTAATTTTAAGGATAATTATAAAAATAATCTTAAATCTTGGAAAATTTTATAATTACAACTCGAATTTTAAAAATTAACAATTAAATGCTCAAATTTTCGATATTTTTCAATTTTAGCTCAAAATGTCTTCGTTATCTTTCCTGACATAAAATATGTTCTAAAAATCTTAATTAATAAGACACGTCAGTCTTAATTAATATAAATATTAATAAAAAAGACTAACTATTATAATAAATTTATTTAACATCAACAATAGTCGGGATTTAGAAAAGTTCAGTAATGCCGTCTTACCCTTACTTTATTAAAATGTAAAAAAGGCAAAAAAAAAAATTAAAAATGAATCTTTAGACCTGGTTTTTTTTAAGGCCTAGTAAAACAGTGGTAAGAACTAAGAAGACTTCTTAAGCCCACCTGAATTTTGAACAGAAAGGGAATAGGCTCAATAAGCCACCAAAATGTAAAGGACTTAAGAGGCACACTCCCAACCATTCCAGATAATTAAATTCCTCTACAAATCAGATTTGCTCTTCAAAATGTTAGTTTTGGCATGATACATAATTGGCAGAAGAAATTATTTATTTGTTATTATGATAATAATTTTCTTGTCACATTTGCATGCGGGTCTATCAAAAATAGTCTCTTTATTATTTAGGAATAAGACTGCGTATTATCAGACATCTTTAGATCTCGCTTTATTGCGAGATTTTAGATCAGGTGGGATGATGATGATAATAAATTTAAAGATGAATAAATGTTTGAAAATTTTAAATTTAGTATGAAATTTTCTAAAAATGCTAATTTAGTGGCTAAACTTTTAAAACTCGTATAATTCAAGTTAAAATACTATTTTTGTTCATGTATACAGATCGGATCATTAAAAATAACTTTCTAATTAAATCCGTACCAAATTTTCATTAAATTATAAACTTTAAAATTTTGATGTTAAATTGAAAGTTTTTAAATATTATTTAATTTATTATCATTTTTCATATAAATTTAAAGGATATTATGGTTTAGTTCCAAATAGAATTTTGCTATATAATTAGGTAAATGACCCAAATACAATACATGCAAATCTAAGGAATGATTCAATTAGAGCCTTCTTAAAATTTTATTTTATAATTAAATCGATTGAATTTTTTAATTATAATAAAATAAATGTTCACGTACATACGTCCACTTTGTTTTTTTTTTTTTGAAAAGGGGAAATTAGTATAAAGATAATACAAATTTACAAGGTCATGAATTCAATATGCAACACAGAAGAGGAACCAGCAAAAAAACAGCTACCACAACAAAAATGAGCCTAGAGAGAACCCCCATCTATCGACTATAGGCGTAAGACATGACAAACATTAGAGTTACAAGTAACTTTCTTAGTCAACACTAATTCCGGAACGTCAGAGAGAATTAAGCGAATCAAACTCTCCTTCGTAATAGTGGTATTCGGCTAAGAATAGAAACTTTTCAACATGTAAATCACATGATCAATCATACAAGAATCCAACCAATCCAAATCACTAGTTTAGTTTAGACATCTAAACAAGCATGCCCTATCTCTGTTGGTTGGTTTTCCACCAGATAGCTTAATAAAGCAACTAATTATATACCTAAATCAAGTTTAATTAGTTGCAGTTAGTCCCACTAATTGGTTGGAGCATTAAATGACATGTAAACAACATGTGGTGTGGTAATCTTATCTGAGCTACTTGGAGAAATTGCATCCTTACGTTTTAGTTGGTTCAGGATTGATTGCTTATCGTTTCCTTCCTGTTAATGCCTAATTATCCAAAGAAATTGATTTTTTTTTAATTTGCTGTCTATTACAGAAAATTATGTTGATTAGACAGCAAACATTGGAAAACAGCAACGTAACGACAGGATTTCTTCATATTCACTTGATTGGAGACCTAATTTTGCTTTTTTCCCCTTATTGTTATTGTCATTATTAGTTTTTCTTCCTTGATTAGATGGTGTATTAACATTAATCTCACTTGTGATATACTGTTATTTTTCTTTGGAAGGTTTGAAGTCATAATATGTAAACCTGTTTCAACTTATTTATAAGGGTTGATTATAAAAAAAATGATTTTTTTTTCTAAATTTTACACACTAATTCGAATTTTAAAAATAGTATTAAAATGTTATAATTTACAATTTTTATCAAAATTAGTCTAATGTTAAAATCTATGTTAACGTAGACGATATGATGAGTTATATTGGATTAATATTTTATTACGTTATTACCACATATTTTTACTTTGTGTTAAATTAAAAATATCAAAAATTCTAAAATAACTATAAAGGAGCATTTAACGTCAAATTATTTTTTCTAAAAACTTAAAAGTTGAAATATTTTAGATTTGCTTTCTAAAGTTCGAACTTGTATTATAAAATTGAATAATTTTTTTTTACAATTAATCTTATGTTTAGCAATGATTAAAAATTATTTAAAAATTTAATCGATTGGGTCGGTTCAACTGTAAAAATCTTGAATCGCTAAATTTTTTGGTTAGATTTTTATGTTACTGGTTCAATTTAATTTAATAACTCATGTTATTAAAAATCGATCAGTTTATTAATTAATCATGAAATTTTTGTAAATTAATAAATTCGTATAAACTAAAATAATTCAATTAATTTTAATTTAATAATATATTTTTCAATTAAACTTCAAAATTTTTTATAAATAAGCATAATCACTTTTAATTATATTTTAAGTCTTTTAATTTTATTCCGATCTTTACCTAGTTTTAAGACGACTTAATAAAGATGAAACTTTTAAAACCTTATATCTCTTATCTTACTGTTTTAACTTTTGATTCGATTTTTAAAACATTAATTTTTGTTAACGAATTAAATAGATAAAGAACGTGAGCTTTTATTATAGAATTTAAACAAAATACTTGATGATAAATAGGAATTAAGAGTTTCAAGACTTAACTTAAATTAAAAGTATAGAATTTTGAAATCTTTTGGCTTTCATTGCCCCACTAATTCCTTTGTCTATTGAGTATCAGTAGTTGTAAAAGGAAGGTGATAGTTATACCAAGAAAAAAGGAGAGGAGGAAGGATAATAATCATTGACATGATCCATACCAACTTAAAGAATCAATAATTAGAGGAATCATCCATGACAGGTAGATTTTTAATCTGGTTTGGCTCCAATCTTTCACAGACATTCAAATCAAAACTACACTATACCTACCTGCAGTCCCTTCAAATCAATATACAAACATCCCTACTTTTCAGGAGAATCCCCTACTTCTTTTTTTAAGTAAAGCAAAAAAATCTTTTAACAAATTTACCTTAATATGTAACTCTTCGGATTAATCTTAAAAATCTCGAATCATTTAATTTTTTGGTTGTAAATATGATTTTGATTGAATTTTTTTAAACTTAAATCTCTTGTGTTGCTGGTTTAACTTTACATGGTATCTTTTAAACATTGAAATAAATAATAAAACATAAATTTATTAAATTTAAGAAATTATTATTATTGTTTTAAAAAGGTTAGATTGTAACATGACAAGTACCTGAAAAAAGCTAGGGATATATTTATAGCATAAGAACTGGACACCTTGATACAAAGGTGACTGCTATAAATATATCCTAGCTCTTTTGAGGTACTTGTCATGTGAAGAAGTTGACTATCTGTCTACTCATTAAGCTCATCAGAACTTCAACTGTACAATGGCATAAGATATATTTAATATGTAGACTGCAAGTGTACAATGGTGTGTGTGTGTTTTTGTGAATTGAAAAGATGAGATCGACACAGGTACTAGAGAATTATGAGAAAGCAATTATGCTAATGGTTTAATGATGAAAAATTAAATTTAAAAGACTAATTAATAATTATAACATTTTATTTTAATAATTTTAGGTATGCTTGTTTGAGAGGTAAAAAAAAAAGTATAGATATGAAATGAAAATTTATGTTTAGTATCAACAGAGATGTAACAGTTTCATTTTCCTATTTTTAATAATACTCTATTCGTTTAAATTATCAAAAGAATGAGGTTTATTATTAACTATACTCTCATTTCGTACTTTATTTATTTCTATTTTCATGTTTATCATCTTTTATGAACTAAGTACTCTGTTAAATTGCATATAATTGGACCTAAATAAACTGAGTACATACAAGTTTAAGTGAGGTTCCATCCTAAAACTAATTGGTATTAGGAAGAGTAACTCATTAAGCTTATATGCATGCTCAAAGTTATATATTCTTTCGATGTGGGACAAAGTTTCACTTATATTTTAACACATCCCCCTCACGTGTGGGCTAATTTATGGTCCAACACGTGCCACAATTTATCGTGACGAGATGGTGACAAGTAATTCAAGAGCAACCTGGCTCTGATATCATGCTAAATTTTATATAATTGAGCCTAAATAAAATAAGTACATACAAGTTTAAATGAGGTTCTATCATAAAATCAATTAATATTAAAAGGAGTAACTTATTAAATTTGATACATACTCAAATTCATATATTCTTTCGACTTTCAAGATACTCCTTTCAAAATAAAATACACACAAATCAACACGAGCTTTTTTGTGGTGATGGGGTCGTCTGCATTAAATCCTGTCTGGTGAATCGAAGGCTTTGGTTTTGATTGTAGACGTGTAGTAGTTGAAATGCATAGTCTGTTAGATTTTAGTACGAGGGGAAAAATTGTAGGGTGCAAAATGAAGGCTTTTACACACTTTTTTTGGAAAGTTAATCTCTTTATTGGGAAGTGAGACTACGAACAACAATCGAAATCATGTTAGTTTGGCTTCAGTAGTTTCAAAAAACATAATGGTTCTGTGACTCCTGTCAATCAGGAGACTGAACATGCCTTCTTCTTTCAAACTTTGAACACCAACACTTTCACTTCACTTGCCTTTCTTCCTAGTTCCTCGTAGCCATCACCAGGGACTGTTTTACTCTACGGTGATGCTATTTCATGCGTTCAGATGTTATTATAAGGTGAGGTAAATGACTGAAATTCGTACTTGGAAATAGATTGAATCCTCTGATTCAACTTAACTATTTCAAGGTTTTACTTGAGTTCTGTTGAAAGCACGAGTTCTGAAGTCTAATTTGAGTTTATTTTGAAAGATATAGTCCAACTATTTGATAAGTTGAAATTTCAAAATTAAGTTTAGTTTAAAATTTAATGAATTCGAATTAAATTCACAACCTTAATTTAATTTAATTTAATTATTGAATTAAATTTGATTTAAAAATTGTGTAAATTTGAGCCTCTTGATCAGAGGTTTAATTTACACTCGAGCTATTTGATAAAATTTTAAGCCGAATTATTAAACCTAATTTTAATTTAAAAATTGATGGATTCGAATTTAATTTGTTAGTTTTATTAGGGATATGTTATTCTTATTGAAAATGTTTAAATAAGTAATTTAATTTTTATTTTTAATAAAAATAATTTGATTAATATCTAACCATTTATTAATAAAGTATATAAAATTGTAATTATATAGATCAATTAT
>JANTNU010000004.1:31878859-31891483 GCA_024752395.1 Erythroxylum havanense | reverse complement strand
ATTGGATTATGTACTCAATTTTTAAGACTTTAATTTTTAAATATTTTAATGGGTACATATATATATAGCGAATTTTATAAGATATACATATTAAATTAGAATTGATTTTGATATTATATTAAATATAAGAGAAAATTTTTATTTTAATTTTTTAATTAAAATGGTCATAATTTTTCTGCTATTTAAGAATAAGATTGTATATTTACATATTAGCATAATTTATACTAAGAATTATTATTGTCGTTATTATTATTATTAAAAAATTCATATTTTCTACTTCTTAAAGTTTAAAGTTGATGGAAGAAATAGAAATTTACAAAAATGTTATGATATTTTGATATAAGTAATTTTTGAAAAATAAAAGCTTTTTTGAATTAAAGAAAAATAACATAAAGTGAATTGGCTTGTGATTGGACAAGCAAATACTGTAGTCCTAGAGCATAGTATCCTACTATCACCAAACTGGAGAAAAACTTGTACAGTGCAGGTCAGCAGTACGAGAACAAAAGCAAATCAAACTGAACACGAAAATCCAGGAAAGCATCAGACGGTCCAAAAGTGACGAGAAAGCACTCGTGTGCAGAAGATGCATCGGCTCTTTTTTAATCTTTATTAACTCATTATTATTTATCTTTTTTACTTTTTTACTGTGGGCAGTAAAAAAAGATCTTTTTCACTCAATTGCTGACGCACTCACAGTACCTTCTTCTTACCTCCCCTTTCTCGCGAGTGCGTCCACCTTCCGCACATTATTGCTCTTACCAAGACAAGCGAGTGTATGCACGCGAGTTGAAGAAGGTGGGGGAGAGTGCGTACAGAATCTGGGTTTTGGATACAAGGACGGAAAAGGCTGAAAAGTCTGCAACTCCGTTCCGTAAATCGACGGCAAAGTCGGGGGTTTTGACGGTGCAGGTGGGCCCCATCGCTGTAATAAATCGCAAGCAAAAGATATGTTATTGTTGTTGGAGGAACCGAGGAAGTGAAGTGAGGACTGAACAGAGAGAGACAAAGAAGAGCAGTAGCACTGCTAACGTTAACATGACGTTATTCACCTGAAACTGAACGTAATCTTATACAATGTCAGTAGTTTTGCCACGTGTTGGCTTCATACCTCTTCATCTCATTACATTTTCTTATTAAAATTAAGGTGACTTGTGAGTGCAAAGGTTAAGGGAACTCACATAAATAAGAATAAACAAGGATAGCTCAACTGGTTATTAGCAAGAAATTGAGTGTAAAGGTCTTATATTTGAGTCTCGATGATGACAATGTGAGAGTTTTTAAGTCTCGATAATGACAATGTGAGAGTTCTTCTAATATAGTGACTTCTTATATGCACAAAGTAAAAACAACCACTTTGCTAATAAGAGATTAAACCGTGATTTACCCCCTTTATAACTCTGTTAGGCTAGAGTATGAGGCTATTTAGGATGAGCGATTCCACCTTTTTAAGTGCAAAAGAGAATGGGAATAGAAAGAAATATACTAAAAAATGAGTATGAAGCATAGTTAATAATGAATTTTATGTTTTGGAATTATTAAAATAGGGAAATGAAAGTATTACTTTGTTGATATTAAACATAAGTTTTTATTCTATATCTATATCTTTTTTCTGGTTACTCACAAATAAGTACATCTTAAATTAGTTCAAAATTTAATTAATTAAATTAATAATAAATTGATATATTAAATTAATAAAACTAATAGTACAAGAAATCAATTTTTATATAATTTCATTAATTTTGTTAAAATTATTTATTGTTTTAAAAAAATTGTAAAAAGTTTTTATAATTTATATAAATGTTTAAAATTAATTCCTCTATTTAAACATATAATACTTTATTTAAATCATTATATCATAAGGAGTAATGAAAAATTAACAAATAGTACAAGTGTTATTTGTCAATTAGATTAATTTAATTAATTTGCTTATATTAACATATTAGTAAATATATTAAAATAATAATATTATTAATAACAGTTGAATATAATTATAAATTTTCGTATATGACAGAGATTTATTAAATTATCAAATTGTCCTGGTCGGTGGAAGCTAGCTACTAGTTGTAGCATCCCATAGGGCATTAATTGTTGAGAAGTGATGTGGAGCAGAAGCAATTGCGGCCGCTTATAATTACCCACCTCTCTTTTTTTTCCCCCTTTCTGAAATTCCTATGAACTTGACCGATGCCTAACTCCTACATTCATGCATGTCTAAATCTTACAGAGAGACAAAAGAGGCCTTGAAAAGAAGATAACAGAGCATATCTTTGCGAGTCTCTTAAAAGCCTCGAGGAGGGCGTTATGTACGTGTTTATTCGAGATAAGATCAATGAATTGAAGGGAGGATTAGTAGGCGTGCAAGTGGAAGAGTGGAAGAATGTCTTATTGTTCTTTTGCTTCAATCTACTTGTTTTCTTATCTTAAGGGATAGGGATGAATATATATTGCATCTTTTATGTTTATCGAGGATAAACTCATACGAAGATCGAGTTAGGATTTCTTCATCTATAAAATTGTTATATGATAAAAGAATGAAATTAAAAAATTTAAATATAATTAAAGAATAAGAAGAAATTAAAGTTTAATAAAAATAATATTAAATAAAAATTAATTAATTAATAATTATTTTTTGTAATTAATTTTTTTATTATTACCGTCATGTCCCGTTCAAAGTCGGGCAATAAAATGAGACCTTAAAATGTCTAATAATATGCAATCTTACCTTTATATAATACAAAGGTTATTTTTGATTAAATTTATTATAATATTTCAAATTAAAAATTAATTAGTTCAATAATTTTAAGAATAAATTAATCCGATATTCGATTTTTTAATCTTTAATTTAAAAAAGCCTCACAAAATTATTTAATTTGATGGGCCTGTAAGAGCATATCACTAATTATCCTTATAAATAATGAAATAATTAAATTTATATCAAAAAATGATTTTTAGAACTTAAAATTATTTTTTATTTAAAATATATTTATGTTACTATTTAGTTAAACTCGGATTAGATTTAAAAAATGTGTTTAAGTTTGAGTTCGATCAAATTCGATATTTTAGGTTTAATTCTAATTTTAATTAAATTTAATTCAGAGTTTAATTAGATATAATTAAATGTATATTTTATTTTAAAAATAAAAATTAGAATATTTTACCCCCAATCAATTAGATTAGTTCCGGTTCAAATTTCGAGTTTTAAGACCGAACTAAATGAAACAAAACAAGTTTAGACCCATGTGCCATGTATTTTTTTTTTTAATAAATAAAGAACAGAAGAGAGAGAAAGGAAGGGTTTCCAAAATCTAGAAAAGGTTGTCCCAATCCCAACCCCATTGAAAATGATGACGGGAGAGAAGGTGTCTTCAGCCAACTTCTTCTTCTTCTTCTTCTCAGTACAAATCATGGCACATGCTTGCATGCCGATGGATGGGAACCTAACAATAATGGCCCAGGTGGTTTCCGTGCAATCGTAATTATTATATGTATATATATATATCTTTGGACATGCAATTAACAAAAAGTACGTACGTAGCTTTGTAATTGTGTAGATATAGACCTTCCTTTGTTCTGCCTCTTTAAACGTACTTTCTGCTGTCTCATGGTCCTCTACTACGTAGGTGGGAGGTTTAGCTTCTTGTTCATCATTAGATCTTTTACTTACAAGTGTTCTTTACAAAAAAAACAAGCAAAAGGGTCTTCGATTCGATCTTCTCCTTTCTTTGTAATGATCTTTTAGTGTAAAATCAGGCCAGAAATAAAGAATGAAGGCAGACATGCAAACAAATCAGGTTAATGCTATTTATGGAGCTTATTTTACAATCTTTTCAATTATTCAACTTATTTCTATTCGACTTGAACTTATCACGAAGCTGTTGATTATATAAAAAAAACACTAATCAATGTAAATCAAAGCATTAATGAGCAATTTGAAGTTCAAATGATGTGATAGTCTATTAATATTAAGTTTTAACAGTGTAAAATCAATTTCTAATTGTTAAGATCGTAAAGAAATATAATATAACTCCATTGTATAATTTCATTATTAGTGACTGTTATAGTTATAACAATATGAACAACATTTTATTAAATACAAGGTTTTAAAAAGTTTAAAATATGCAATTTAATCTATATTTAATAGAAATAATATTTTATTAATTATTTATAATTAATCTTATTATATAAACTAAATTTTATTTTTATTATTTATAACAAAGTTGATGGTACTGAATGTAAAGTATTTTTTAAAGTAATTATATGACTATAGACCCACTCACCAAGAGAAACTAAGCTGGCCAACAAAAGAGAGAAGATGTTCATTAGGTGGCCAACATAATACTACTTTAGCAACTCATTAGGTAAATGAATCAAACTTAAATGAAAATTTTCTAAACTCAAATTGTGGATTACATACAATTGACCACTCATCCTTTAAATAAAATGCTTAAAATATATTTTTATTAAGATATTTATTTAGGAGGTGTTTGGTTGATAAATTTGGGACAGTATTATCATATCCAATTTTTAGGTATTGTTTCATACCCCTCACGCATGAGAAGAATGCCAATCATTCCTGAGTGACGCTTTCTTCATCTTTTTTTCTTCTTATTTTTAATTAAATATAATTAATGAAATATAATTAATTATAATATAATAGAATTAATTAAAATAATATTACAATATAATTAATTAAAAATTACAATATAATTAGTTAAGATAATATTATAATATAATTAATTATATATATTTTCTCTTTTTAGCAACCAAATATAACTAATTAAAATATATTAAAATTAATGTAAATAAAAAATTTAACAAACTTTTATTTCTCAATATTTTTAACAAATCAACCACAATTAATAGTAATAGTAATCGTTCATTCGTTCTAATAAACTATTATAATTATAAAGATTATATCTACTTTTATTTTTCGTTATATTCATTTTTATTCATATTATCGTTACTCAATTTGAACCAAGCGCTCCCTTAATTTTAAGACTTTGAGTTAAATAGTCTAAAATCCTTTTTTTATGAAACCATACCTTAATTTATATTTGTTTGATTATATTTTTTAAACAAATTATTCTCATTTAAATATTATTAAATTTATATTTTTACCAAGAAATTGCTTTTGGTGTTATCTATTTTTTAGTCTTAAATTTATCCTTTTAAGTATTTATACACAAATAGGATGTTCTTATCTTATGCAATTAGTCAAGAATGTATTTATGGGCGTGCTAATGATATAAGTTAGTGAGAAGTGAAAAGTAAAACAAGTCTTAGTTTGTGATTGAAAAGTGCTAACACAAAGGAAAACATGTTTTGAAAGTGGAAAGCATCGGGTAAAGCTTTGAGATGGAATAAATATAATATTCTCTTATCCGTGTCCTTTTGTTCCTGTGCTGTCACGTGCGTCATCACCTCTTCCGAGTGATAACTTCCAAATTATTTATTTATTTAAAAAAATTAACGAATATTAGGATAAATAGTTTATTATTATTATTGACCTTTAATTTGAATTATTTGTAATAATTAATATGCAATTAAATTGTTGTTTAATTATAAAAATTCAAATAAATGTAAACTCTAAAATAAATAATTGTTTATGAAAACGACAAAACTCCTTAAACCTTTGTCAGAAATATCTGCGACACAGTTCAAGTTCAATTATTACCGGGAATAGCCGGTGGTCGGTCGGTTTCTCGAAACCCTATGCTGGGGAGTGCCTCCACTGGAGAGATCGAGAGTGCATTAAGAGGAGGAAGAGGGAGCTGGGGCGAGGAGAGAGGAGAGATTTTGTTGCTGAGTCTTTTGGGTTGGTGTGTGTGTGAGTTAGTGATGATGTGTGTGTCTGTCTCTGTGTTGCGTCTGTGTGAGGATGCGTGAAATGAGCAACCCTCCCATTCCCATAACATGAGCTCAAAATTTTCTCAGTCTCTTCACGTATCTCTGATAACCAGAGCCTCTCTGCCATAGTTGCAGACTCAGAAGATCATGATAGCCCTTCATTTCATCATCACAGCATCTCTTTCACTGTTCTCTTTCTTTACTTATCTCTATCCTCTTTAATTTCCCACTTCTTCTCACACCTTCTTTTTCATTTTCTTTGGCTCTCTTTTTCTTGTTCAGGACTGTACTTAGTGAAAATAGTCTTTTGTTTGTGTCTGTGTGGCTATGGCGGAGGGTTATGAGCCCTACCATGTCCCACAACAAAGTAGAAGAGATAAGCTAAGAGTTGTGGCTCAAAATCATCCTGAACTTCATGCTTGCGCTGGTTTACTACCTATCTACGATCCCTCCTTACTCTCTTCAGATTTGCTTGCGTGTGCGAACAACTCCCTCTCAGGTGTAACTGAGTCTTGTAAAGCGAACCCGGCTTGTGTTGTTAAAGAGGAAGGTTCCAATTTGATGGCTTTTGCTGGTGGGATCGTGAATGCTTCTTCGTCTTCTTCTTCTGCTACTCATCACCAAACTTACTTGGATCCACGCTCCTCGTTGTCCATAAACCCTAGTTCAATTCAAGATATTAACAGTAACCCTTTTCTTTATACACCACATAGCCTTCATAGTCTCAGAGATTTTGACCACTCCTATAATAGTGGCAGTGAAGTGATAGTGTTCAAACCAGAACCTTTGTCTTTGACCGCCCATGAATCTAATGCCACTGGACAAGGGTTGTCCTTATCTTTATCTTCTCACCATCCCCATCAAGTTAATCTTCCTTTAGAGCTTAATTTGCAAAGATATGGCTCTGCAATTTATGCTGATAAAATTAGCAGTGCTGGTGTGTGTATGGTTCCGGGGAGTGGTTCGACCTCGAACGAGGTATCTAGAAGCTCGGTCCCTCTTGGTCCATTTACGGGGTATGCTTCAATTTTGAAGGGATCGAGGTTTCTGAAGCCTGCACAACAGTTACTTGAAGAGCTTTGTGATGTCGGTCGGGGAATTTACGGCGAGAAAATCACAGTGGACGCTTCTCTAATGGATCCTCCCATTGAGTGTTTGAGTGCGAGTGAGACTGTCGATGATCAGACTAGTTGTGGGGATGGAAGTGAAAGCCGGAGAAAGAAATCGAGGCTTATTTCAATGTTAGACGAGGTATTCCTCCTTGTTCTATCAAGTTGGAGTTCTTTTAACGTACAATTCATGTTCTTTAAGTTCTTTAGATTCACGGTTCTAATTTTTACCTTCTTCTCTGCATTGAGTCGTCACTTCAGGTCTCTTCACCTCAAGATAAGTCATTTAGGCACTGTGGGAGCCATTAGTTGGGCCATATTAAATGATTTAGTGATTATTTAATGAATTATCTGAGGCAGTCATTGCTTCAACCAAAACTGCGGATTGGTGGTTTTGCATGAACCAGTCATTGTATAATGCTTTTGAAATTTATATCATTCCTCAACTTGCATAATCGTATTCTTGTTATTCGGGAGATAAGACTTAGATCATAGATAGCCTCGATGATCACCAAATCATCTTTTTGGAAAAGGTGATAGGAGGGAATATATGCACACGAATAGTGTTGTTATAAAGTGTCTGACAACCGTAGAAAGAGTTCAAATAGGTTACAAAGTCACCATTTTTTGGAGGTAATGTGCATAAAGTGATTAAAGGAATCCATTTGAAAAGATTTATACTCCGACAAAGCGAGTAATAGCAAGCACTATCGGATTCCAAACCTAAAGAGAAAACAGATGAGTAGATGACAAGGTGTCCGAACTTTTTCAAGGAGTGGCTCAAGTTGAAGTAGGTTATACTAACCAAACTAGCCATCAGTTTCTTCTGTGATTCTTACCTTTTTAAGGTTAAAAAGAGAAGAAGATAGAAGTTGTAGGTGCTATCATTCTTCCATGTGCATCTTATGTAGTCATGATTAGAGCAATAAAACCAAATTTGAATGGAAGTTGAAGGTTGTAACAAATCCATGTTACCAACTTTTTTATTTGTAAAATCTCATTGATTTCTCATCAGAAAACCTTTTTACGTATAGATTGTGGATTGGGGATTATATATTTACTGTGGGGCTATTGAAATATCAAGTAAAGAATGGAATAGTTACCAGATTTTAGTTGAGTAGTTGGCAACATTTGCCATGTAATCCTGTCTCGTCAAAAGGAGAAGAAACATAACTCCATACATACGGAGAAGGAAACCTCTTTTGTTCTTTTGAAATGTACTTGTCACCTTAATCAGGGGCTGAGCTTATTCTTCATCGAGATTTATCTTGATTTTGTCGTGTTCTTCCTCTCTTCCTCCTTTATCTTTTTCTTCTCCTCCTTGGATAAAGCTCAAGGAAAATTTTGAACTTTTTGGGTCCATGAATATGATTTTACTTTGTTGGGAGTCGTTTTTTGTTTGTACCTTAGATTCATTGCTTTGGTTTACAAATTTAACACATCTGATTAATCACTTCTTATCTTATGCTTTAAGTGCACAATGCCCCATATATATTAATTTCTGATCAAAGCCTATAATTTTGTGCTTTTAGTTGTTTCTAACCCTTGATGTTCATCATATATATATATATGTTTGTATTTATAAACCTCATTCGTGTGCCAGGTAGTTTCTGGACATCAATATAAATACTAAGTTTTAGAAAGTAAGATTAGAAGTTCTGGATGCATTTTTGGTTAAACTCCTTTATAGAGTGGTGACATGGATTGGGATTCAATTCTTCGCGAAATGTGGCAGCATGGTTAATCTTTTCTGGTTTGTGTAAATCACAATGGGATCTTTGGTGATTACTAGACTCCTCAAGGGGAAATATGCACAAGTTGTGCATAGCCATGGATCTTACATATCTGCTTTTTAACATGAACGTGCTTATATTGTTTCTGCATTCGTTGAGGTAACTAATACCTTCTGCATTCGTTGAGGTAACTAATGCCTTTACCGCTCTTTAATGGATAATCTGATGTAAGTTGTGTTGAATTAAATTGAAATTTACTTTGCCAAGTTGGTACTATTATTCTAACAACTAATCAACAAGGCCCGCCTTTCCAATCCCTACTACAACTATGGAGAAGTACTTGTAGGAACCTTGCAGTGCTGTTTGAAACGAATATCTTCAGTCCCGCTGTCTGGCTATTCAAAACTACTCACGTTGTTTGATTTTATTAGGTGTACCGGAGGTACAAGCAATATTATCAGCAGATGCAAGCGGTTGTGGCATCTTTTGAGTGTGTAGCTGGACTTGGCAATGCAGCTCCATATGCAAACTTGGCCTTGAAGGCCATGTCCAAACATTTCAGGTTATTGAAGAATGCTATAACCGATCAGCTTCAGTTCTCGTCGAACAAGGCGCATGGTCAACTTAGCCAGGGAAAAGAGGAAGCTACAAGGTTTGCATGCACTGATAGAGGTATTTATAGCCAAAGACCTATCCAGAGCCCAGTATTCATCGAGCACCAACCTGTTTGGCGACCTCAGAGGGGACTTCCTGAGCGTGCAGTAACGGTACTCAGGGCGTGGTTGTTTGAACACTTCTTGCATCCGTATGTATCAAAATTGATTCCCCTCCACTTTATAGTGGAAGTGGATTCTGCTTTGTCTTGTGTGGCATTTGAGACTATTAACAATTGATGATTGTTTTTCCCTTTGTTTATTTCTGCCCCCTACAAAATGCAAAATTTTAATTACATTAATCTACCGAGTTTGATCAATTCATTAACACCATAACTTTTGCTATTTGTTGCAGTTATCCTACAGACACAGACAAGTTAATGTTGGCCAAACAAACTGGCCTATCCCGGAGTCAGGTGACGAATTCTTCTTCAGTTTGTCATTGTTTGTGATTGATCTGAATCCAGTTTTTCCATTGGAAAACATCATTCCTTTCACCTAAATAAATTGATTATACTTATTCTTTTGGTAATGGTAAGTTATGATCTTGAAGTTCTTGTTATGCAAGGGCAGATGTCTAATACATGTCTCATGATGTGTGAATGTATTTGTTGAACAGGTATCTAATTGGTTCATCAATGCTCGAGTAAGACTCTGGAAACCAATGGTCGAAGAAATACACATGCTGGAAACCCGGCAAACACAGAAGGTTTCTCAGAGGGAGGATAAACATATCAAAATCTCTAGTGATCAGATGGCAGTGTCCAATTCTCTTGCACCAGACAACCCTTCAACCTCCAGCCAAAGGGTTCAAGATGTACCAGCGAAGCGAACAAGAAATGAGCTTCCTAATATACCTGAAGGTGGTGGAGAACCACTGAACTTGTCTTATAACAGCTTGTCAAGTCATGCACAGATGGGAGGTGGCATGAGCATGGCAGGTTCAAGTACTGGTGTGTCCTTAACTCTTGGCCTTCACCAGAACAATGGGATGGGTTTTCCAGAGTCTTTTCAGATGAATGCTGCTCAACGTTTAGGCCTTGGCCTTGAAGCACAAAGTGAAGGGTACGTTCTGGGTGGTTTTGAAGCTCAGAATCGCCATTTTGGAAGGGATGTGATTGGAGGGCAGCTTTTGCATGATTTTGTCGGCTGAAGATGAATCAGAAGCCGGCACTCAAACTAACGAAGTTGCTATTTAGACGTTTTTTTTTTCTCATATATCCGATCAGAAAAAGAAGGTAATGTGATGTGTAACAAGGTTTTTCTTTTTTTCAATCAAATTGCAGTGTATATGATCTCACTTCGGAAGATTATGTGGGTCGTAGGAGAAAAATATTGGTGTTATATTCTTCTGTAAATCTGTAATGTAAGTGCTAAGAAACGATACCTTTCGGATTCTGGTAAGTAAAAATGCCAAAACTGGCTTGTAATGGTGCCATTTTTAGCTAATTTTTAGAGCCTGAAGCATTTCAGGGTTCAACTATTAAATCCTTCCTCTTCGTGGAGGTTGTTTTCCTGTCAGCTTCGTAGCGAACCGCCAGAAAAAACCTTTTACTTTCTCAAATTTAACGTAAGCTTTTGCACCCCTTTCAATCCAAGGACTGCTGATGGTTCTTAACTTTCTTTGCAAGTCTATATTTGGGACTATGAACTTGAGCTCTCTCGGAAAATGTCAATCGTTTATGGTATTGACAAGTTTTCAAGGTCTCACGGGGCCTGAGCTTGGACTAGGGTGCCCATCTCCGAACTGGTAACACACTAACACTAGACTTCCAAAGATGATCATGAATGGCTTCACCTTCAGAGCTCCAAATCCAGAGGTGCTTCGTTTCATGTAACTAACAGCTGTTGGCGTAGTAAATGTCAAAAATCAAATAGCTTATCAGGAGCAGTAACTCCATCTTCCAACTACCAGCAAACTTCAGGATGTGAACAAGACAAGATTCTGTGTCAAATGTGTTGAATGCCCAATTTCTCATCTGTCAAGTTACGAAACTTCACTTGGAAACGTGGAATGCGTTTCCATGTCCTCCCGAGCCACGTGCTTGGAATTTGCGAAGATAACCAGAAGCAAGAAAACGATGAAAGACGTGGGGTGCTTGACAAGTCTTTATTACATTGGTATGTTTAGCGTAAGCAACACGAGTAAGACGACATTGTTTTAAACGTTTTTAATCTTTAAAATCCTTGAAAAAAGTTATTAGTAATTGTTTAATTTTCTGAAAAAAATTAAAAAACAAATATGAATATATACATATACATCAATTAAATGTTTTTAAGATGTTTTTAGTTTATTATTAAATTTAAATTGAATTAATTTAATTTGAATTAATTTAATTTGATTTATATTAATAATTATTTTGAATTATTTGTTTGAGTTAAATTTATGAGATGACGTATGTAAAATTAGAAAGATGAGAGAAGGAGAGGAGTAAAATTTTAGACAAGAGAAGAGTACAAGATGAGGACCTAAAGAGTAGAGTTGGCAAGGATGGGAGGTTAGGAAATTTTTTGGTTAAAATTTTTTCAAATTTGCTATTAGGTTTTTAGAATTTTTTAATTTTACGGTATTAGACTGATACGGTCCGATATTGTTGGTATCGATCAGTATCGACCGAAAACTATCAATATCGATCGGCATTTTTAATTGGTATTGATGGTGTCCGTTTCGTTCCGATTTTCGGCCAGTACGATGTATTCCGGTCGATATCGGTTGGAATAAAATGATACTCATATTCATGGGTTGACCCATTATCATCGCTATCTAGTAAAAATCTTGTTGAGAGTTGAGACGCAAAAGCATGTGTAAATAGTTAGTCACTTATTTTCTTAAAAAGAAACAGGAAAAATTAGGAAAATGGGAGATTTTTCTAATGGACTTTATGACAAATTGGGGAAAAGGAAACTTGAGAGCAAATTCCATTTCGTCCAAACCACGCAATTTAATTTATTTTTAATTAAAAATGGAGTCATATTAAAATATATTAATATTAAATTGAATAATATTTAATTTTAGATTATTAAATTTTGTGGTATATTCAAATTATACAATTTCTAAAATATTACATGTTTTTAACACTATCATTAGTAGCAAGTTTTAATATTGAAAAAAGTATCAACATCAAAGATTAAAAAACCTAATCAGTTAGGCGTTTTTTACAGTAAAAATTTCTATATTTTCAACTTTTCAATTCGTTTTATTTTAATAACTTTTGTTGTTAATTTTTTATAAATTTATTAATAAATCGATCAATTTTGTAAATTAATAAATTTTTATAA
>JANTNU010000004.1:31854851-31878759 GCA_024752395.1 Erythroxylum havanense | reverse complement strand
AATAAATTTTTATTTAACAACATTTTTAATTAAATTTTAAATTTTTCTATAAATAAATAAAATCTTTTTTAATTTTATTTAATATTTAATTCACTCTAACAATAGTTGAATATTTTAAATTTTAAATAGCTTGTCTTATGGTTTAGATTCTAGAAAATTTTTTAAAATATTGGTTAACGAAAACTTTTCTTAAAAAATTATTCAACTAAATTATTTAAAAATATTTGAAAATTTAAATATATAAAAATAAAATTTAAACATTGAAATGAGACTTGAAATATTATTATTTCTAGAAGTTCACTCATTTTTATAATTAATAATTATTTTATGTCACATTTTTTAAGTGAATAATTAAATAATGTAAACACCGTCTAAGTACATAAGCATAAGGGTTTTATCTAGGGTTTTTCTCTACACCGACCAAGATTGAGTCTTTGCAATTCATTTCCTAACAGTTAATGTCTTCTCTTAGATCGTTGAAATCCCATGCTCCAACCGCATTAAGTTCAGACCCAGAATCACAAATTGTGAGCTAAGACTCAAAATAGGGTTTTAACCCCACAGAGACCTATTTGTGAAATAAAGCTCATGTCTATGGAGGCCAGAGTTGGTATGGTTGTTGAAGGAGGGCAGAGGGCTCTGAATTCTGCGGCGGCTCACGGCAGTGTCGTCGACGCCGGCGCTAGGAAATTCCGGCAACATCAGAACAGTAACATCAACCACAACAAGCATCAGTCTTTTACCCAACAATCCCAGTTGGGGACCGTCCAGCAGCTTCTCGCCGGCGGCATTGCTGGCGCTTTTAGCAAGACTTGTACTGCTCCTTTGGCTCGTTTGACAATTCTCTTTCAGGTGCGTTTCTCGGCTCATGATTTGTTGTTTCGATGTGTTGTTTGGAAAGGATGCTGCTTTTCTACATTTTCTTTTGTTGTTTTGGTGAGAATTTGATTTTGGCCTTTTCGGGTTGAACACAACGTTTTGGGAATTCGGAGCCACTGTTATTTGATAATGTTAGAAATTATGGATTTTTTGTTGTTGGATTTTGATGAAAATCTATTTTTGCGTGGGATTAAGTAAATTTTTTTACCATACTTTTGGTGGCACAGCCGACCTTACCAGAGTAGGAAAGAAGAAAGTAGAAAGAAATAAATATTTCTGTATTCCTCTTCTCTAATCTGTGCTGTTAAAGGAAATGGTTTATGATGAATGGTTTGATTCTGCGAATAACATTTTCTGTCGGAAGTAAATTCATTGATTGAACAGAATTTGCTTGCTTCCAAGACTTTAGGATCAGTGATTGAATCTGTAAATTTCAAAGGTTGCTTTTTGAACATATCTGGGAAGATTTGTTAATTCGGCCGACTGCCTAACGTGTCAATTTATTAGGTTCAAGGTATGCACACTGATGTTGCAGCTTTAAGCAAGTGTACCATATGGCGTGAAGCTTGCCGTGTTGTTAATGAAGAAGGGTTTAGAGCATTCTGGAAAGGCAATCTGGTCACTATTGCTCATCGTCTTCCTTATTCTTCAGTTAGCTTTTATGCTTATGAACGCTACAAGAGTGTAAGCATCCAAGCTACTTCTTTAACTTTTGCATGGAACTGCTTTTAATTGACCTACTAGCTTGGTGCTTGCTAAATTGCTGTATTTGGTCCCGGCCAGTTGTTGCAATCAGCTCTTGGACATGAGAATCAGAGGGGAAATCCAACTAAAGATCTTGCAGTGCACTTTGTTGGTGGTGGTCTGGCAGGAATAACAGCTGCCTCTGCTTCATATCCCTTGGATCTTGTAAGGACACGGCTCGCAGCACAGGTAACTCCAGCATCCTTGGGTGAGCGAGAAACTGTCTTTTCTGGTACACGAGTATTCACGGATGCTTAAAGTGGGTGTTGTCTTTCGGGGTATAGTGGATGATGTGTTTGATGTGTGCTTACAGTGAGTGTTTTTTTTGGGGGTATAGTGGGTTTTGCTTTTTCAAACTTTTTCCTGACTTAGTCAGGTTGGATTTTACAGAGAAATACATTGTATTATAGAGGTATCTGGCATGCCTTTAGTACAATATGCAGAGAGGAAGGATTTCTAGGTTTGTATAAAGGACTTGGAACAACACTACTGGTATGCTTCTCTTTTTCTTTTTTCCCCTGGTATCTTCCATACTTCATTAATTAATATTCAGATGTATAAATGAACGTGTATTGTTTTGCAGGGTGTTGGACCAAGTATCGCAATAAGCTTTTCTGTATACGAATCTCTCAGGTCACTTTGGCAATCGCAAAGGTGAATACTTATCATGGATGATGAAGCAATATGGTCTACTATGTTGTTTTTACTACTTACTTGTGCTAACAGCTTAAGTATCTGTCATTTGACTCAGGCCCAATGATCCTACTATTGTGGTCAGCCTTGCTTGTGGGAGTCTCTCGGGCATTGCATCATCAACAGGTAATTGACCCACGACTTGCCTCATATCATTGCTATATAACTCTTTTGTGTAGTTATTGTGCTAGTAAACTATTCATCAGGAAATTCTGTATATGTGATTTGTTGCTTGGTAGGTAGTTTCAGAGTGACTTTATTTCCTCTTGAGGAATGTTACCTGTAAGATATGTAAGTTAAACAGTTATCCTGAGTATGCATATAAATCATCCCTCTGTGATTTGCTTATTTAGGTGTGGCTATGAATGATAATCTAATTGTTCGGGGAACTGGTCTAGAAGTAAACATATTGTTAACAGCATGATGTGCTTTATCACGTGATACAGTTTTTCTTTCAGAAAAAAATAAACTGCTTCTGCAACAAATTGTTGAACTAAAAGCAAGTTTTGACTAAGAGATATATGTACTGGTTCTTAATCTGGAAGTTGATTACATGTTTTGTCTGTAGAGGAAGGGTTGATAAAGTGACTACTATCCTTTCTTCTGGGCAAAGAAATAGGTTATGCTTTCAGAGCTCCTTTTAATGGACCTTTTACCGCTTCTATACTAACATTGGATACTTAGTGACCTTCTATTAGATGACTGTTCAATATTCTGTTAAGTTCCAGAGCTTATATATTCCCTTTTTTTTTTTCTCATGGTTTCCATTCCATACCTTTTCACTGTAATTCGCAGCCATATTTCCTTTGGATCTTGTGAGGAGGAGAATGCAATTGGAAGGTGCTGGTGGTAGAGCACGTGTCTATACAACCGGATTGTATGGAACATTTGGGCACATTGTCCGAAGCGAAGGCCTGCGAGGATTGTATAGAGGGATCCTACCCGAGTACTGCAAGGTGGTTCCCAGTGTGGGAATTGTCTTCATGACATATGAGACATTGAAGATGCTTCTGGCTAACGTTTCTCCTAGTTGATAACTACACACAAATTTTTGATATTTGACATTTGCCCGTAAATAGTGTCTCTTGGAGTTAACGTATTCTAGCTTATAATATGAAGAGGAAGAAACACGGGTGAATTAGGAATCAGAGTTGCCATGATCGAAGATTGGTGGAGACGTTTTCTCAGGCTAGTAGAGAAGCTCGATGGTGATAAATTATTCGCCACTGCTGCTAAATTTTCATGTATAGATAGGTAGAACATTGTGATATTGACAAAAGTGTATCTCATTGCAGATGTAGGATTCATTGATGTTCATGTCATCAGAGAAATTTTGTTTCTGACAACATGTTTATGCATTTGATGCATAGCATGTTCCGGTGGAATCACCAACAGATTTGTTAATGGCAATTATCATTTGGTAGCGTTACAGTGATTTGAAGAGAATGTTTTTATAATTACCCAAAGAAGATGGTTCAGTCTTCTTGAAAAAGCAGTCAAGATCATATAACATTTTGAGTGTAAAGTAAAGCTACCTCGCCTATCAGTGGCTTGAGAAGAACAAAATCAAGGACGATTCTTAAGATAGAGCACCTTATCACCCTTTAGACTATATGCACCCTGGTCTCTACACGAGCCCTTTCCATGGAATAAATCTTGTCTACTTTAAGAACTCTTATAAATTCCTGTAATCATTCATACGGTCATTAACATCTTTCCATAAACTTTCTTTGTACTAATTGTCTTCTAACATCCTTTGTTTTCTGGTTATACGTACCATTGTAGTTCCTCCTATGATGTTTGATTATATTGGGTCAGGATCTGGTAATCTGCATCCTGAGGTTTACATTTTCCACTTCTGCTGGATCTAGTCCTCGGGATGCAGATTATCTC
Source organism: Erythroxylum havanense (assembly GCA_024752395.1). NCBI lineage: Eukaryota > Viridiplantae > Streptophyta > Magnoliopsida > Malpighiales > Erythroxylaceae > Erythroxylum > Erythroxylum havanense. Next base: position 31,874,550 of record JANTNU010000004.1, on the reverse strand, counting down.
GTCCTCGCTGGCAGTGAGAAACTTTTAGTACCAACAATAATGAAGCTAACCAACTTGAGCTGTTCCTCTCTTCAGGTAGTAACTTATCTTATCATGATTCCAGGATTGCATCAGGTAGTTCATAGATCGGTATTGGTTTCTGTCAGGAATATGAAAGCTGAAGTTTCATGTCACTTTTCCTGGATTCTCAAGCAATGTTTATATGTCATTATGAATCTTCAGTTACTTGGAGGAGAGATTTTAAGGTTGCTGGAGTTGCTGTTGTTCTCAAAATATTGAATCCGTTATTACAATTGTGATTGTATTGTCCGCAATTATCATAACAGATTGCAAATGTTGTTTAAAACCCGATGAGACTTCTAACATCCGCATCAACTGGAAATAATTTTTCTATCAATTAAGAGCATTTTTTTTAACTTTTTCAAAATTTACGTTCAAAGAGTCTCTTTTTATTATTTTTTTTGTTACCCATAAGATATTTATGGAGGATCTCAATTGTGAGAAGTTAAGTCATCCACACTGTTTTATGTAACTTTTGAATCAACTAGATTTTGAGGGTAGTAACGTTCTCTGTCTCACACCATTCAACTAAATGCTTACGAAATTTTCAAGTCACTTTTATTTGTAAAGGGGTACAGTTTCTGATAGACTTGATTGCCTGGAAGATGATAAGAAAGATGCTTTCCTGATAGTTGGGAAATCTGGCCTTTGACTGTTTGACAGGCTTTCTTGAAAACTTAAAACCTGCCACTCGAGCTTCTGAAATCAATCATAGCATCTCAAGAATCATCAAGTTGTTAAGATTCAGAAGTTAACTCAGAAAATTTCAAACAGTGGATTCCATTAAACCATTACATACAAGCTTATAGGCTCAATGAATATCAACCATTTCTAGTGAGCTACCAAAATCCTTTTAAACTACAAGCTAAGATAGTCTACAATGTCATTGACCAGTCCAATCTAGGTTGTTTCTGTACAAGAAGAAAGATGGAGTAATCATGTTTATCAGAATCCCATTCCTAAGCTTCAAAATCATTCATGAAGCATTTTCCAAGCAAGAAAAACCTCATCTTTCGTGCCCCCTAATCTGAAAATCCTCTAAAGTATCAGTTTTTAAATGCAACAACCAATTCTAACTTTCAAGATCAAATCTTTTCTTTTGAAGGCCAATAAATTAGAAGAGCCTCTGTTCACCCAGACCTCATCAAGAAGACGCTGAGTTCTTGGCCCGAACACACATCAGGGTTAATTAAATGAAACGACTCTGAGTCAGCACTGCCCACCACATGTTCATAGTTGGCTCTCATGTACATTATCTCCTCCGTTTCCGACGAACCAAGACCAGCCGGAATAACTCCTGCACAGATGGTCATCGACTGCATGGTCTTTAACATCAAACGGTTCTGATCACTAGCTTTTCTTCTCCAGGCGAATCCAACTCTCTTCCCATTACAGTGCATGGTCCACACAGGTATGGACCGGAGCGAGCACGAACCTAACTCGGACCGGTCGCATTCCAGAGCAAGCCGCACGAGCCCGCATTGCATTTCTTTGACGAGTTGCTGAGTTGGGATGGCAAGTTCAAGGAGGAGGAGTGGTTTCGTCGACAGACGGTCGTGTTGTATGCAGAACCAAACGTGACCACGACGAGTGCCAAAAATGGTCCCGATTACCATTGTTTTTGAGGGTCGAGGAGGATTTGAATTAGTGGCGGCGACCAGGTTGGTGGTTGTTGTTGTCGATGATTCAGTGGAGTTGGAGTCTTGGTCTTGGTCCTTGAGTTCTTGGTCGGAGAGATCATCTCGGAGGGAGGTACTAAGTCGTTTCTTTGGAGCTACGGCGGAGACCGTGGTGGTGTTGCTGGTTGGAAAGAAACAGGGGAGGAGGAATCGACGGAGGGCGTCAACTTTAGTCATGGAGTCTTTTGGTTTGTTTTCTCGGAGAAAGTTAAGGTTGGTTTCTTGGGAAAACAAGGAATTGGGTTCAGCGGACGAGAGGGTATGTGTGTTCCGTGCGTGTTCTCACGAAGAAGAGCTCAGTAATCTGTATATATACATACACAGGGAGGGCGGGAAGTATATAGCCGTTGGGAAATGGCCTGAATTGGAAGGTTCATGTCCCTCTTATGAGATGACACGTGGCGTAATGGGTTCTTAAGCATTCTCAATTCGAAACTGTGTGTAGGAATTCGCACCATCTCTGATAGGTAGGACGAAGTAGGCTAAAACCAGAGGAGCACTGCTATGTTCTGCTCAAGTATCCTGAACATGCTCTGTGATAAAGTTCTGCTTTCTGTTTCAGTTTCTTTCGGCAGTATCATACAGGGAATTCCAAGAAGCTGGTTCAAGAACCAACCTTGCAACTCTTCTGAATTGCATTTTTCTTCCTACCATTGAAACAAAAGTTGTCTTCTTCTCGATTCAACAGAAAACATGTTAAGGGTGTTCAGTTGTTGAGGGAAAGGATTGAGAGTTCCTCAGGGTTCCTGGAAATTTCCTTTTTTTTTTTTGTATTTTCTCCACATTGGAAGTGTACTCTTAACATTCTCATAAAACATTGCTGAACTGAGAAATGGAAACTAAAGAAATTATTTGTTACATATAACAACATCCCTAACCATAATTTAGATAAATTATGCAGAAGTCACAAAACCCTCTGCGATTTGCCTATAATATGCAGGCATAAAGAATTTCAAACTTCCAGAATGATGCTCCATAATTATTCTACAACATTTAGTATAGCTAGCTACCTTCTCTTCAAAGTAAAGGGTACATCACTATTGCACCCCACTCCATCTAGCCCAGTCGACAAACTGCATTCCGGCATAAACGTTGTTTGCAAATCGGACACCAACTGTGAATGCCAGAGCAACTGGTGGAAACTGCTTTGCCAATGGCGATGCTTCTACTATCCTCTCTAGTCCATTAATAATTTGGTAACGGGTGTTTGATGAAAACCCTAGAAAAACACCTGCTCAAGTCGGCAGTCAGAAGAACCGGTTAATAGAATAAATAGCATAAACATCTGTTGGTATTTTCACGGAAGGTAACCCTAAAAAGCAAGAACTCAGAGAACTACCATATCATGAATTACTACCATATCATGAATTAAGGGGAAGAAGAGGCGTGAAAAAGACTTTGCTTAACCATATAGGAGACAAGCATAATGTGGGATAGTCATGGTACTGAATAAAGTTCAGAACTCAGTCAAAACTTTCTTGAATTGGTATGTGATGCAATCTCACTAATCCGGGCTTCTATATTAATTAGACCAAGCTTAGCACTACAGATCTAGAGACCATTTAACTTTAGAATACCAGAGGAAAGCTGAAATCAAACTTGTGGAGAAGTATCTGCACCTCTAAACAGGAACTTTACTGTAATTTGTAACAGCTAAAAGAAAAGAAAGTTCCATGGGAATCGAACTTGATAACTTATGATCAATGTAAAACCGAAAGTATACCCCAAAGAGCTGCAGTTTTCACTAGAGGTGGCACTGGTATGTCATGTTCCGATTTCCTTATGTTCCTGGTGCACAGAAATTAAAAGATAATTAAAAGTTCACTTCAAGAAATCCCAAGTAGTTCATTAGCTCTAAAACCACCCATATTGGAATATGATTCAAAAATAATGGAGAGAAGAAAATGCAGAAAATACAAGACAGGATGAAACTAGAAGTAGCTATAATGGATTTTCAACTTGGCACATTTTGGGATCATATAGTGTATCAGATTATGCTTCAAGATACCTCAAAGATATCATTAAATTGCCAAGAACATAATTAGCTCATACGAAAGTGTCCTTATCTGGAGAAAACATACCTCTTCAGAGTCATAATAAAATTTGCAATGCCTTGGCCAATTATACCACATCCAAACCCAACCGATCCATACAGGACACCCTATAAATAGAAGGTATAAGTAAATCTTAGCAAATCCATGACAGTTTCAATATAACCCACATAAACAGGAAAATATACCTTGTAGAAATATGTGGCAATTCTCTGCTTAACTGAGAATCTACATCCTGGCCTTTCAGCTTCAAATACACTGCATCAAGTATTCCCTTCTAAGACACATTCTTAAGCTTGTGAAATTTAAAGTAAAGTTGGTTCATTACAGAAAACTCAAAATGGTCAATGTAAATAACCGACCTACTAGGAAGAGCTCCGTAAGACTGCTGCAGTCGTCCAAGGAACCCTTTAGATATAGATGGTTGCCCGATGCGAGCATAAGGTGCCAACATGCCAACCAACGCAATGTTAACCACAACCCCAACCAAAAGATCGGCTGCAAACAGTTCAAATTCTGCCCAGAAGTCTTTGCCTCTCTTTTGAACTTCCGCAAATGTAGCACAGCAAGTATCAATAACTATCTGCATTTTAGCACATTTCTATGTTTACTTCCATATGACCACATCTTACTTCATAGTAGCTTATAAACCTCAAAATCCTCATTTCTTAAACTTGATCACTATCAGGGTGGAAATGTGCTATCTTGTAATTTTAAGTTGGCCAACTTTGAACAATGCAATTGAAAACATGGTAAATGCAGAATCTCCACAATGAAGGGGCACACAACGAGGAAAAGGTAAAGCATTAACAAACCTCTGTTCCAACTTTGAAAAGGAAGGATGGATCAGCCAACATTCTGTTTCGAAGCATGGAGCATGACTTCATTGCAAAACCCAAAAGCCGACCTGATCCCTACATTGAGTAAAGAAATGAACCACAGGGTCTAATAAATAGAGTCCATAATTTTCCAGCTAACCCTTCTTCGAATGGCATGATAAGAACATGAAATCACCAATTGTACCTGCAAGTCCAAGTATCTAAGAAGCAGCAGTTTCCGTATTCCCATTGTCTTAGCAGCTTCTAACATATCAGAAGGAAGAGTAGCTCCTCTAGCCTCCGTCTCTCTAATCACCTCTTCATAGTTCATGATAGGCCCAAACTCCTCCTCTTCATGGTCCTCCCCTTCACTGCCGTCTCCACCACCTCCTCCGCCACCTCCACCCCCGGAAAATTTACCATTTCCTCCTCTGCCACCAAATATGTCCCCATCATTGCCAATGCCATCAATATCGGTTTTCACTTCACTGCCAATTTCCATAAATGGACAACCTTGGCCCACGACATTATCAGTCACCGGGTTCTTGGCCTCTGCGTTTTTGGCTACACCTGTTTGCTTGTCAGCTTGTGGCTGCAACAAGTTCAAAACCAAAAGCCTCTTTTTCCCAACAGAGACACTCGTACTCCTACTCCTAACCTCCTTCGCTAAGTTCCTGTATCTGACGCCATTGCTTATTACCAATTTCTGACATCCCATGCTCCCCAAAACCACATCTTCTCGCAAGTTCACAGCTTTTGACAACCCAAAACTCAAAGCACAACCTACCATCCTTTGAAGATCTCGAAAAATATCTTAAACAGAGAAGATTGGACAACTGGGCAAGCTTTTTCCACCAAGAAAAGCACAAAAAAGACACCAAGTAACTAATCTAAATACAAACTTTTCACTCCAGAGCCGATCTTGATGTGAATAAGCAGAAGTAAATGAAACAGAGAAGCAATGAAAATGAGAGAATGTACACTACCGTGTTTGAACTAAGAAAGTGCTGAGGTCTGGTTGGGGTTGGGTTTTTGGCTCTTTTTAAAGGTCAGGTGGCGTATGGATAACGACGGCCGACGCCGAGAATCGACGGTGACAGAGCAGCAATGAGAAGAGACTTTACAATCTTGATGAGTCTTTGTGGTCTCTCTCGGGCGGGCAATCACTTATTCTGTTGTTGCACGTGTTGGAAGATGTGTGGGACTCTTTAGGGTAAAAGCTTGGTGTTGGTGAGTGCTACATAAAATCAATTATATATATATATATATATATATATTGAACGTGTGAAAATCAATTATTTAAGATATTAATGTTATACATACATACTTTACAAAGATAAATTTTGTCAAATTCATATTATAACTTTAATCGCGATATTTTAAAAAATATTTTATGAACTAACCATTTATGATATTATTAATCTCTAACACTCATGTTTATTTATTTTGAATTAGTTGTAATAATATTATTTAAATGTTAAATTATTTACATTATAGATCAAGGTTTTAACAACTTGCAACCAGTTCAAACAAATTTAAAATAATTCATGAAATAATGGTTCAAGATTAAATGATAATAACAATCTCTATAGTCTTATTAATTTTTTTGAATTAACTATAATACTATTATTTAAACCTCAATTTTTAGTGTTATTGAATTATTTATATTATCAATTAAGGGTTTAATTACTGCAACAACAATTCTTCGCTAATAAGTGAGGTCTGGAAAGGTTAAGTATTATACAACTTTACTTTTAAGTAATAAAAATGTTATTTTTAATAGATCTTCATAAAGAATAAAAAAAAATAAAACAAGGGTTTAGTTACTATTACATTATAAATAAAGGGTTTAACTAAGTACGAGCGGGGATTAGTATAAGAATGGTTGACTTAAAAGCGCCTTCTCATGAGTTGAGACCCTCCTAAAATACCTCGTAAATTTATAAAAAAAAAACTAAGTACGAGGCCAAAAAAAAATTAACGTACTCACTACACAAAGTTTTTGCATTGCAGGAGTTTGGGAAGCATGAGCCTAAGAGGCAAATGTGCCCAAAAACTTTGTTTGAGGCATGGACCACTTCCTATACATGAGGTAACAAAGAAGACATAAAATTGAACATTGGATTTATTTTTTTTCAATTATATTTGAGGCACTCTTAAGCATTATGTATTCAAAGCAACATTGTTGTAATTATTATGTCTAAAGATATTAAAAGTTGACTTTACATATTATCAGTTTATTTTAATTCTTAAACATTATCAATAACTTTCTTATAATTTTAATTTTATGATCCATAACTTCTCTATCGTCAATTTTCATTAAAAACTCTAAATTAATATCATTTTTTATACGTAATACTACGCAACGTCGTCTTAATGTTTATAGTTAAAATTTGTAACAGAAGTTGACAATATGGAAACAATTACTATAAAATTGAAATTATAAGAGGTATTAATAATTTTTAAAAATTTAAAAGTAAATTGATAATATATCAAATTTACCCTACAAGTTTCTTGTCCAGATGCATGGGGGCAAGTTGTTCCAAGTTGCATCCAAATGGAAAGAAGCTCATGCATGTTTCAGGGATTGCGACTGTTTTGTTCTCTTTTGACTAAATTAGTGGCCCATGTTCGTCTCTTATCAGTCACAACTCACAACAAACAATTTGGAAAAGCTTACATTTCCAAATTTTGATGGCAACTCACATTAGTTTAATCTTCATTAGTGACTGTAATAGAAAAACCAAAGCTTTGAGATAGTGTTTGCCTGGAGCTGCTTATACTCCTGAAGGCCTGGACCTAGTGTAGGACTCCTGTTTCTTTTATCATCTTCCACTTACAGGGTCTGAGCCATTGAAGTTGCAGAAAAAGAATCGAAAAGAGAAAATGAGCACTTGGGAAACATTGTTTTCAGGAATTTGGTTTGATGTAAATGAAGTGGCAACAGAATGAATGACTCTTTACTCATGAAAATGGAGTTTCCAGGAATTGGATTCTTGACCTGGAGCAGAAACAAGAACTTGCTTCCCTGTGCATGTACTTTCTTTGAGAATTTAATTGAAAACAAATCAGACTTGCTTGACAAATAAGCTCGATCAATTAAAATTGTCACTACCGTCAGTTTATGCATTTAATCACCTGAAATAAACTAGTTTCAATCTCAGGAGGTGAAACAGATACTTCTAATCTTCCTTCAAACAGAGGAAGCACACAAACACATACAGCAAATCATCCAGAAACAAGAATAGTAGAATACATTCATGGTTTGATCCATCTTCACATTTCTTTTTCTTTTTTTCACTTTGCTCAGCATTCTTTAAATCACAGAATTGATAATTTTACATACTGCTCCCCTAATACACAGGTTGAACTTGAAATCATCCCAATCCCCAGTAGTAAAAAGAATAGCTGTACAAAGAAATAATTTTACACCGAGTAGCTACGTAAATCATAAAAAATCTGTGATTCCTATGGTGGCAATTGCTGATCCTCCAGAAGTGCCATCCTTTGGGACCGTGACTGTCCTTGCCTATTGTTAAGGATATCAATGTACTTTCGAAGCCTATACCGGTCTGAATTCGTGAGAGAAAACGGTGGGTTCATAATAAGAGACGGCGCTTCCACCAAAAGGAAATATAACAAACGTACTGCTCTTGAATATAACAAAGCTGCATAATCCATATCACCATTAAACTCCTCAACCTGCCAAGCCATGAATAAAACAATTATCTGTCACAGTTAATAATCCACAGCAGACTCCGATGCTTCATAACAGATAGGCCCTTGTCTGAGAAATCACCAATTGCTGACATTTAGCTAATATGTCTCTGAATATTTCACAACCCAATTATCGCTAAAATGATACTCACATTATAGTTCCCATAGAGTAAATGAAACATGTCGAAACCCACAATAACACCAAATGATAATAACGATAAGGCCAAGTCATCTCAAAAGGTATTAGTTAATCTGACACATGCTGTTACATTTATCTCCTTTCAACTTATTGCTAAATGCAAACTCCTACAGACTGTCCAAAATTTGCACTAGCACTTACTTTTCACTCCGTGCTTCTTCCAAATCTGAACTAGAGAAAGTGGCATACGAAGTTTTATTACATTTACCTTCACATTATGATGTAAGACAGATGATGCCTACTAAAAAATGCATTGAACTTTAATCGAGGAATACCCTACTTATCAAGTTCAAAATAAGATGGACATGCTTAATTTTCTTTGCCATAACTAAACTGAATGTTAGAGAACTCACCCCTCCATGCCTTCCCAGAGCCAGGGCGGATTGAAATATTACCTCCATTGCATCAGGCATTTCTGTGCCTCCTGCAATGCCAACAAAAATATAGAGTCCTCTCAGTACATAATGCAAATATGACATCTCTGTGCGTTATTCATCAAGAATGCATGCTTAGCTGAACCTCTTGACCACTACTCACAAATGACATGAAAAACGTGGATGAACAGAACTTCTAAACTCACGGAGTTAAATCAAATACCAAAGCCATACCAGGTTCTATAACTTTAGAAAGTTCCTCAGCATGCTCCACTTCCCTTAAAAATTCCCTCTCTATCTGACATGATACATTTTCTGGCCCAGGAAAATTGCAATCTTCAGCATCCGGAGAACCAAGCTTCTTGCTGCTGCTTTTTCTCGAATTTGTGTTTGCTTGACTTGGACTTCCTTCAATAGCTGAGACAGCCTGAGTATGGCAAATATCCAAAGCTTGCTTCCAAATTGCAAGAATTACAAGTTGGATTGAGAATGCTTCCAGTTGCCTACCTGCCGCAATCTGTTTCAAGGAAAATGACAATGTAGTAAAATAAGATTGCAACAATGACATTTACTTTGATAGAACAGTTATTAGCAGAACAAGTCATGAGTTTTTTAATTAGAGATCATTAGCACTCCACATGTAGCAATTCTATTCGTGTCCGTCAGAATTTTAGGTGGTAATTAAGAGGAGAAAAACGTAAAAGGCTACTATTTCAGTGTCAAACATGAACTTAATCATGCTCTCAAAACTTCTGATATTGAAGCACAAAAGAAATTCAACAATATTGAATAAGACAACACAAACTGAAATGCTTGAGTTACAGCATGAATTTATTAACAACTTCAGAGATGTGCTATCCAGGCATTACAGTAAGTAATAAAGTTAAACTTCCAAAATAATGGAATGGATCAAAATCTAAATAGTCTGGTTTGACTGCACAAGCAGGAAAATAATGACTAACCTTTTCATGCACTAATTCTGAGATGGCAGATGCAGACTGCTGCAATGATCTAAGCCTAGTCATGTCGTCAGTTGATGGCTGCTCGAAAGCATCTCCTATATCCATTGATCCTTGAGAAGTTCCAGGAGCAGAGCTGGGACTTTCCAAGCTTCCAGTATGAAAAATATTACTGTTTGGAACCCCAACTATTGGCATGGGGGCACTTGGCGTATTATTTATATTCATGGATGCCTGAGGAAGGCTCTCTGATTTGACGGGTACATGACTTGGTTTCAAAGGACTTGCTGAAGAAGTTGAAACTTCCAGAGGTGGTCCAGAAACAAGAACATAATCTTGATCTATCCATTCCAATGAATCCATGACTGCAAAATCAATGTAAAAAATAAGGGAATACACAAAATCCAGATATGCCTTGGCAAGACATATAATCCAGCACTAAAACAAAAGTAAATGGTGCACTTCTTAATACCTCTTGATTGAAGATTCACCGACCTTTGGCCCATGGACTTTGAAAGTTCACTTAAGCTTTCACTAGGAAGTTTACTCATACCAGGTCTATAATTAGTGTTGTTTGAATTACATTTAGTACTAGGATGTTTGGAAATAAAATTTGCATCAGTCATAGCATAAGATGATGTTTCCCTCACACCAATTCCTGTACCAGGAGAAAATCCATAAGTTCGTTTCACTTCAGGGCTCTTGTTAGAAAAGGAAGGGCTACACTCAGGACCACTAGAATCATCATCCAAAAGGAAAGGCAGATTATCCTCCTGGGAGTTATCGTCCATGGTCCTTACAGGATTGGTCTCGGACAAGGGAAAACCATCCATGGATCTTGAAGACCTCTTACCCCTGGATAACCAATATCCTTTCAGAACCTCATAAGAAAGATAGATTAAGACAATAAAATTGAAAATTCATCACATCAACCTGATAGAATCCTCTAGATTTCTCTGAGCAAGAAAAGGATGGTTAAAAAACTCCTCAAATGTCAGCCGTTCCACTGCATAAACAAAGTTAAAAAGATTATTTGAAAACAAGGAAAAAGAACCAAATAAATAGCAGATGAGAAATTAGTGGCCACGTAAGTTGGTCATTGCACTTCTAAAACGATACTGCCAAAGATGCTAATTCAATGAGCACTGCTGATTACATACAAATTTCATACCAGTAGACAAAATTAGCATTCTCACCCCTGGATAGGTATCTATGGGTGAAACTATGAGTTACATAATAAGAATAATGAGTCAGAAGGATATAATAGTTACAAATATCTCAATCTTCCATTTCCACATAACTTGGAATTTTAAATTGAGATAAAATATAAAGTTACACTGCAGATGATACCTGGATTTCGACGCAGAAGCTTCTGGCATAGATCCTTGCATTCAGGACTCAGTTCCTTATTATCTGAAGGAAATTGCAATTCTGTTGATTTTATAATATTTTGGAGCAACTGCACAGCATGAGATAGGAACAAATTGATCAAGAAAAGTGCAATCTATCAGTATGTCAACCTGTTTAAATTAGGCTGAGATGTATACTACAAATGAGCTCTACAAACCTGTATTTGATTGCTTCCAGTAAATGGGGTTTTCCCACTAACAAGTTGAAACAAAATAGCACCAACACTCCAAAGATCTGCCTGCGTATTCAGTTAAAGGTTAAAGAGACTGAAAACATCACAACCTCAACACAGAATGCAATTCAATGTCACCTTTGCGTCATACTTTTGAAGTTGCATTATCTCTGGAGCCATGTAAAGGGGAGAACCACACAAGGTTTCTGCAAGGTTTCTGGGTTGTAGAGATCTGACAAAGAAAGTTATAATTACCCAAACTTCAATATAAGGGATGAATTGAGTTTGCATATCAATCCTTTATGACAGATCAGCAATAACAACATGTCTCCTGATATGTCACCAATTTACATATGATTATGCCCAGAAAAAAGAAAAAGATCAGTGTGAATTGAGCCAAAGATCATTGAGTTTGAAATTTCAGAAAACAACAGAATTGTTAAATGATATAGGATACAATCTAAGAAGCACAAATACGGACACGGACACGCGACACGGACACGGATACGGGAACACACCAACTTTTAAATTTTGGCGGACACGAACACGACATATATATATATTATAAAATTTAGAATTAAGAAAAAAATTCAGAATTCATAATATGATATATATTGATTGATGTATTTAAGACTTCCAACATCTTGAGAGTTCATACATATTTGGTACTTTATAAGCTCTTCTAAAAAAACATGGAACATATATTCTATGGAACACATATTCCATTAAGCAATGTCCGAGCGGTTTTTAGACTTGTCCGAGCTGTGTCCACCGCGTGTCAATGGGTGTCCGACACGTGGACACAGCTCCATTTTGCCGTGTCCGTTCATACAATCAAACCCAGTTATACATAAATCAACTAGAATGAAATCAAATACATGACAAGGTCATTACAGGACCAGCTATATCTTCACTGAGACCTTCAATCAAATACTACTTAGTGCTCGCACAAATGGCAGAAGTAGAGCGCAGAGACGAAGTTTTAAAGTTATTGACACAGAACATGATAATTAAACTGAATAAAACCACGATTGGAAAAGAAAATTATGGATGATTATTCACCTGGCAAACCCAAAATCAGCTATTTTGAGGACAGCATTGTTATCATTGGTTGAGAGGAGGAGATTCTGAGAAATTAGAAAGTTTGCATATTAAAATTTGAACAACACACAAAGCTTAAACACATGAGAACGTTCCACACAATATCATCCTTTCTTATTTTATATTCAGTTAAACATTTAGAAGCATACTACCATTCTCCACCAAAACCTACTCAAGTATGCTTGAAATTCAAACAGAACCAAAACATTTCTGGCGACAAACCTGCGGTTTCAAATCCCGATGTATGAGGTTGTTGTCGCGGAGAATTTTCAAACCAGCAGCTACAGAACATCAAAATATTCAAAACAACATAAAACCTGACTAAATCAGTCAAAAAAGACATTGCCTTTCCAAACACCCAACAACAATTGAGACATACCCAGCTGTTGCATGAAATGCTTGGCAGTAGCTTCAGGGACTCTCTCGTGACGTTGTATATACATAGAAAGATCTCCCCCTTTACAATAGTCCAATACTATGTGTATCCTCCCAGGGACCTAAAATTAAGCACTTTAGCTTTAATAGTAACACAACAACCTCGAAATCTTCAAGTAACTGAAAAGAAAACCGAAAACCTCGATAATATCGTGCAAGCGAATAATGTTAGGATGATTGATCCTCCTCAGGATAAAAATCTCAGACATGAGACTCTCTTGCAACTTCTTATTTAGTCTACTCAAAGCGATCTCCTTTATCGCGACTTCGGTGCCGTCGACTCGGTGTATCGCCAGCCAGACCACCGAGAACGAACCCGACCCGATTTGCCGACCCACCATGTAGTCCCCAACGACTCTGCCCCTCCCTGAAGCTTGAGCCATAGCTTCCTCTCAAACGAAACTACGATCCGACCCGAAACCAGCTATCGGTTAACGCGAATCGAAGCTTGAAGGTAGGATTATGTGAAATGATCGGATCGGGAGAGGCTTTTTCTTCTTCTTCTTCTTTTTTTTTAAAATAATTTTTTGGTAAATTACTTTCGCATTTTCGCGTGTGTGATAAATTCATTTAAATATTAGATTAAGGATGATATTAAATTAGAGTGATAATTGTGAGGGTTAACGTGACGTGTCCCTCATGTTCTTTAAGCTTTACGTGATTCGGCCTTTGGCATCGTCTGGGTGGTGTAGTTGGTCATCACGCTAGTCTCACACACTAGAGGTCCCCGGTTCGAACCCGGGCTCAGACATTTGTCTTCTTCCCTTTTGGTCTTCTTGTTAATAATTTCTGAATAAATTTTACTAATTGGCGTGAGAGATCGGAAATTCAGAATATAACTTCCTCCATTGTCACTTTTTGCAGAGCTTTCTTCTTCTTCTCGATCATTTTTTTTCGAAACTTTCTCCTCCTTGTTCAGGATCAAAGTCTTGGGAAGTGAATTTGATTTAGGGTTTTTTTGCGATGGATTGGGGCAACGTTTCAACTGGGGATCTGGTGGACGCACTTAGGGAAGTGGACTGGTCGTCACCTCCTCGACCTGTCTCGGAGTTCTTTTCGCGATTTACACTTCCTAAATCATCCGCCAAATGGAATAGTCGACTCAAATGCAATCTCTACTAGTACGTTTCGCTTCCGTTATTCCGGTTGATCTAAGTTATTGTCACTGCATTTGGCTTTTCGGATGCTAATGAAAAGCTTCGTGCTTTCTTTCTATTTCTTTTCTCTAACAGCTACCGGACCAACTATTTTATCATGATCGTTCTCATTTTGGGTAAGTGAATCTTAGTTCAAGGAACTTTTTGTATGTGTTTTGTGGGTATTGTTAGTTTTATACTGTTTTATTTGGGTGGTTGTTTGTTGTAGGATTGGGTTTCCTGAGGAGGCCTCTTGCCATAGTTGCTGCTCTTTCAACAGCGCTTACCATTGCATTTCTCAATGACAGGTAAACTTCAATAGTTGGAATTGTGTCGCTGTTATTTGTGCAGGTGTTATAAGGAAATTTTATTGGGTTTGGCAATTTTCTATGTTTATTCTTCATATTTGGTTACTTTATTTTAAAGAAATAATGAATGATCCCATGAACCCCTCTCTGTTGAAAAGCTCCGAGTTCATTCAGCTAATTTTCTTGGACCTCCAGTATATGCTAGAACAAGTTGTGTTTCGAAACTTATAGATTGAAGCTCCATGATTCCAGGTCCAACATGTTTTCTGTTTTTATCTACAGCTTTGCAGGTACTTTTAGTGAAAAGGTGACAAGAACTGTGAGACAAGTTTCTCCTCATTTGGCTGCAAAGATGAGACCTCCACTTACGTAAGTCCATTTGTTTAATAGCACTACTGTATGTTCATGTGTCTTATTGCTCAATTCACTCTTGTTACTGGCAGACCGGTCATTCGTGGACGATCATCAGCAAAGAGAGAAATTCGTATTTGTGGTCGTCCTCGTCGAGTTTTTGTTATGATATTTTCCTTTGGTGAGCTGTAACTGCATGCTTTCCTTCCTTTGCTAGCTATTTCCGGCTAAATTATTAGTCTAATCATGCTTTTGTTTTTTTCTTTGTATTATGTAGTGAGTTTCGTACTCTGGTATGTCTCATGTGGTCTCTTGACTGTTGCATGGGCGCTTGCTATTGGATTACTTGGTTTGTTTTTCTCATCCATGGTTCTCATAACATTCATCTGTTACTGCACTTGATGTGCTTTTAACTTCCTTTTTGGTCTGTCAGCCACTATCTTGCACGCAAGTTTGAGGACTCCTAACCTGAAAGCACGCCTAAACACTTTCAGAGAGGAGTTCCGTGCTGTTTGGCGCAATTATAGTGAGCTGTAGTTTTGGCTAGCCATCTTGCATGTAAGTAGTAGCCATGAATTTTTAAATTGCTGACTTGTTAATTTATTCATAGGCATATTCTTCAAGTCTCTTTGTATTTTTTCATACTTATGACTGGAGTTAGCAGCTCTATGATTGCCTTGTACTGGATATACTGCCCGTATATTTTTACCATGCTTTACTATTTATAGGCATACCCATCTCTGAAGTCGATTTGAGAACTTTTCGTTTATTTTAGGATACTTGGGATACTATTTATTTCTACAGCTTTGTATGTTACTATAATATCAAACCTCGTCTTTACTTAATGATGTCACTACTTAACATAATTGACGGAATATTACTCTTTTAAATATGGTGGGAGTTCCCATTGTCTTGTATTTTCTCATGTGTATATTCCTTAAATACATACTTTCATGTGTTTGACCATGTACCAATTTTCTCCTTCTCTATTTAGTGTCTCTCTTCCTCTGAAGGATGAAATGTAAAGACAAAATTTGTCAAATGTGATTGACCTATGTGCTCATTTTGTTAATGGACATAAACCAAAGATATCAACTTTCAATTGTGCAAGTCATATAGAAATGCTGCTCATGATAACTGGCTTCTCGATTTTTATTTGCAGGGTTTATTTTGCTAACTTTCACGCTAATGATGTTTACTCTCCACAAACTTTGGATCCTGTTCTACTTCTTGCCTACGAGATTATTCTATGAATGGACTCATAAATGAAGGCTGCTAGCCTTTGGAAATTTCATATGTATGTAAGTTCAGATGCTAGTCTTCTGAATTCATAGGTTAATGCTGCTAGCCTTCCGTAAAACAAGTTGTTGCTATTGTAGACCTGATTTTAACAAAGGTCACCAACCCACACGCCCATACCTGGGTAAAGAACCTAAGAAAGACGGCATTATTCTGTCAACAATTATTTTCCTTCTTCGGATTAGGGATTCTATATTTCCTTGTAGTAAATATCAAGTTGTTTGATATGAATGCCAAGGATGGCAAACATTTGATTTTTCCATTATCGAATCGATATCTGAAATGATTTTATATGCTTCCATTGTCAATTATGACTTGTAGACAGGATGGACTTGTTCCTTAAAGAAGTGCTTGGGTCTCTGTATAAGCTTGAACTTTTCCCGTGCCTCCTTTTCTTCCCACAAACTATAATAGGAAGTAGATTATAAGCCTTACCTTCAACTTGCATGAAGTACACTGAGAATGAACAAAATTCTGTAGTTGGCCGACTTTTACTTGAAGAAAAGGCCAAGTGAATCAATGAATAGAGAGATTTTGGTAATAAACCTATCCTTCTGCGCTTCAGTAGATGAAGGTTTAGGAAGGGAATGAAAAAGTGTCATTCTATTGAAATGCAATTCCCAAATCTGTTTTGCCCTAGAGCATGAGCTACTCGTCAGTGACACTGGTTTATTAGACAAATCTTGTCCTTCAGGTTGCTAAATCTTACCTCAAGTTAAACTATGTATTAAATTTGAGTCTATCATAAGGATAATTATTCTTAGTCCATACATAATTATAGTTTAATGCCATAAATATAAAATTTTTGAAAAAGGTTTCTAATTTTGCAAGCATGCCTATACATGTTAATTAGGGTAGGCAAATCGGCTTGACCCGAGATCAATGGACAGAAGTTTAAGTTGATTAGGTTTTGAATCGGACTCAAATTTAAGAGAATCAGTCTGAAATTTGTTCTGCCAAACTCTAAAATGATGTTGTTTGTGTCCATCCTATTGTTAAGAGGTTCCTTTTTTCAGAAAAAATATACAGAATAAAGTGTAAGCTTTGCATGAATTAGTGCATGTCAAAACGTGATATCAGAAACAAAGCGAATTTTAACTTTTGCACCTGTCCGATCACGCGGTGTGGCTTGATGATTGAGAGAGGGGCTTGATTTTGGTTAGGTCCCAGGTTTGATTCTATGTTAGCCCCTCTTGTAAGAGCTTGAGGCAGCCGGGGTTTTACCTGTAGATGGAGAACTAGTAAAACCCTCAAGGATGAGGTGCGCTTGCTTGGCCCGTCTGTGAAGTGGTGCGTCAATTGAGCCTTCAGAAAAGTGTGCCCGCTTGACCTGTCTACGGGATTTCCTCGAATGCAAAAAAAAAAAAAATCTTTCCGATCACATCTTTAATCTTTATGGTTTTATCCATATATTTAATGCCAATTATTTGCTTGTGCGTCATGTAAAGCTTTAAAAACCTCCTGTCCCATCCCAAGATTTAAAGCTCATAACTTTCTTACTGTACTGTCATTTGGTCTGCAATCTTTAAACACTAACAAGCAAAATAAGCATTCCTCTTCAAGCAATAACTTCTGATCTAAGAGGAAAAAAACCAAGAAAGTATCAATCTGAAACATAATTTATAGTTTTTGTGGCTTTACAAAGATCAGAAGTAGAGGTCCCAGGTGTTAAAATTCAACAGGCTGCCCCACGTTATACTTGCCTCTTTCAAGCTCAGCCCATGTGCATCACATAATTCCTGACACCGTTACCGTTTTTCTGTGTCCTAATGTCCTGATGAACAGCCATAAACTTCACAGACAATGAGACCAAAGGGAGGCAGGATCGAAATCTGCAAAAGGGTCACCAAAAGACGAAAGATCGATCATCGATGGAGGAGCAATCGTTGAACTGGGCAAAAGCTATAGCATCAGCTTGTGGTCTCATGTTGTTGGTAGGTCTCCTGTGTTGCTGTATCAGTACTAAGCCTCATCATCATGGAGATACTAGCAATGGCACCGCTAGTTGTACGTGTGACGGCGGCTATGCTGGGGTTTGATTCTTAAATCCTAAGTTTAATCTTCCTTCAATACACAGTTGTGTGTGTTTTGTCGTATTCTTCCCTTTGCTGTAGGAGAACCAGAAGATGTGTTCTTTTCATGTCTTGCACGACAGCACGGTTCTTATAGAACCAATATAGTTGCTTTCTGTAATTAAACGATAGATCAACAATCTCAAGTCTCTTGACATTTAAGTTGCTGGACTTCCATTCCTTTTCGTCACTTTTCTGATTTTATTCAAACAAAACCTGCAAGACTGCTCATATGGTTACTTAAGAAACGGTCAACTAATTCGAAATGAGAATGATAATGCGTCGGGCAGATTATGATTTGTCATTTTTAATTGAGTTAATTATAAAAATATCAAATTTTATTCAAATTTATAAAAATAATTTGAATTTTTAAAAATAAAATTAAAATGTTTCAACTTGTATTTTTTTATTTACAAAATCATATTAAAAGTTTTGCTACTCAGACTTTCATGCAAGATAATAGTAATAAGTATAAAATTTTTTAGTTAATTAAGTAAAAATATATTAAATTATTTAAAACATAATTACTCTTAAAAGTAAAATCCCTCTTCTCCGCTTATTTCAAATAATTTAACACAATTTTATTTCATTAAAAAAATTTCGCATGTGACAACACTAATAATAAAAATTTTAATCTAATTTGACAAGTAGGAGTGACCTAAATGGTTTCAAGAAATGTTCCTATTGATGATCTTTTAGTTTCCTGGGCAAAGCTCCTTGATTAATCACATAAGTCTCGTTTCTAGAAGCAGAGTGGGAGTTAGAACTACTAGGGAACCTAGAGGCTGATGGGAACTGATGTTGAGCAGGGTCAGTGATCAATTATCAGCTGAACAATCAAGTATGTGAAGACTCTTCATGTGCAGAAATATATAGGTTACATAGGAACCTGAGAAATCTTGGGGTTATAAAATTTACCTACTCTGGGGCCCTTGAGGTGGAAACTTAGGATTAGACTCCTTGTTTACAGAAATGTATAGGCTATCTAAGAACCTGAGGAATCTTGGGGTTCCAAAATTTACCTCATTTAGGGCCCTTGAAGTGGAGACTTAGGGGCTTAAGATTAGTCTGATTAAGCTAAGATACCTAATGTAATAAAAAAAAAATAATTTGGCATATCACATCATGCACTCTTCACTTGGCAGTTTGAAATTGGACCTCTTGGAATCAAGATCACAGGCAAACTCCAGTACTAAGAGTATCTTAACATGATCACCAATTTTGATTTAGGAAAAAGCTTGATACAAGGTTGTGGTCACGTAGATTCCTCCTGGTGGCTTGCAGACATTGAATTCTCTTCTCTGGCTAGCTTATGGTGAGACCAATTCAAGCCAAGAGGGACAACTTTGCTCCAGCTTGAAGCAACAATAACTTGGTGACGAACAAACCCATGAACAAGTTATTGTATTGGAGCCAAAACCATCAAGTACAAATAAGGAGTTTTAGGAGAAGTTGTAACACCCCAAATTAGGGGTTAGCAGATTAAGCAAATTTAGTCCGATTTATGTTCTGTCTCTTTGATATTTTGGCATGCATTCATGGTATTTCCGGGTACTTT